>JARHVA010003908.1:1047500-1060000 GCA_037957365.1 Torreya grandis
TATAATAACTTAGATTTTTACTAAACCTTCCAAATATGATTTTGGAGTATAAGAGGTGGAGTACTTGGGTTGTAATGTTTCAAATAAAGTATTGAATGTTTTACATAAGAATATCAAAGATATGATGTGGAGGAAAGTGACAAAGATCTTGCATAAACTTCATGAGTTTTTTTGGGCTAACAAGTTGCTATCGTAGATTTGTAAAATTTAATATTAGTATAGTGGATCCAATAATCACCTTGGTTAAGGAAGACTCATTCAATTGGAATTAAATAACTACCAATACATTTAAGAATTTGAAAAGGGATATGTGAACCACTCCATTTTTTTATACCCTTGATTTTCACAATATCTTTTTTGTTGAATGTGATGCATCAAGATATGGAATGGGGGTAGTAATCATGTAGGAAGTAAGATCCATTTAATTTGAGATTTTTCAATTCATGGGTTAAAATAGTATCAAATAAATCTATGAGAAATAAATTATTGTTATTATTAATATATTTAATAAATGGATACCTTATCTAATGGGTAGAGACTTTAAGGTAAAACTTGATCATGATAGTAACTATTTTTTGTTTGAAACATTTATTTTCATCATAAGAACAAAAAAATGGGTTACTAAAATGTTGGGCTATGACATTACAATACTATAAAAGAAATGAAGAGATAATTTTGTAGCATATGCACTATCTAATAGGGATTAATTAGTTAAAGCATCATTATGCACAATGACCATCTCATAGGCAAATTGGTTATAAGAGCCAAGATTTGAATGAGATAATGACATAAATACATAGGTTATGATTCATAATATTTATCATGGTTATGGTGTTTCTAAAAATAAATATTAGAAATGGAACACACTATGCTATAAATATAACACATACCTATGTAATAATTTTATCCTTAAACACAAGATCCTTTAGGAGCTTCATGTATCTCTAATAGGGGGAACTTGTTATTTTTAAAAACTTATCATAGAATCAAGAAATTTTTTTTAAGGAGTTAAGGGGGGTATATATAAATTTTTGGTAAAATACATGGTGTTTCAACAACATAAATGTGAAACAATTAATAAAACATGTCTAATACAACCTTTATCCATCCCTATCCAGAGGTGGTAAGAAGTTTCCATGGATTTCATTACATGGTTGTCAAGGTTTAAAGGTAAAAATTTAATCATCCTATTTTTTAATAAGCTCAAAAAATATGTTCATTTTTTTCCATATCACAACCATTTTTATCCAATATAATAGATGTTGCTTTTCTCAATACAATTCAAAAGTTATATGGTACTCCCAAGATTATCATAGCTAGTCATGATCCTATCTTTACCAACAATTTTTGGATTGATTTATTAGTATGTTTGGTTACTTGGTTGGCTCATATATTGTCATATCATCCTCAATATAATGGAAAAATAAATATGTTCAAAATTTTCCTAAAGGAGTATATGTGTTGTTTTCATCATAAAAACAAGAATGATGGGTTGATTTGCTACCACTAGTAGAATGGTGATATAACACTTCCTTCTATACCTATTATAAAATGTCTCCATTTTTGGAAGTTTATGGTTATTATTCCCCATAAATCACTTCATCATTGAAGGTTCAGCCTAAGATTTGAGATATTGAAGAACACATTCAACATCAACATGAGGTACTAGCTAGTTTGAGAGATAATTTAGCAATGGAACATAATCAAATGAAGCAGAACACAAATCAAAATTGTTGTGAGATAAATTTATACATAGGTGATTGGGTATTCATGTTATTGCATCCATATAATCATATATATCTAAAGAAGTAGAAAAAGGATAACAAACATTATCCTAAGTATTATGGACCTTATCAGATCCTACAAAAAATTGACACTATGGAATACATGTTAGAACTACCCTAGTCCACTCACATACAACATGTTTTCATGTATGTCTCATGAAAAATGTAATTGGATGGAGATTTTATACCTAGACCAAGTTATCAGAAATAGATGAAGAAGGTAGAGTCATTTAATAACTTGAAGAGATGCATGTGTAGATTATATAACTTAATTGCTAAGTTGTTATTTAATGTATGGTATTATATAGATTTTATGTTATTTTAGTGTATGTATGAAGGATAAATAAAATATATATTAATTTATGATATTTGGGTGAGTTGGTAAAGTGACTCAGTTACTTCATTAACCACTAAGGTTTAAATCTTAGTTTGGTATTGGAGGCCAGTTTTGACTAATCATTAGTATTTTTGGGTCAGTTATGTCCATTGATGGTATTCTTGAGTTGGTTGTGGCTATTAATTGGTATTATTTGGTTGGTTGTGGTTTTTGTTGGTAATTTTGGTACTTGAGAAACATGATCACTTGGGGATATGTGGCTCTGATTATGTTCTAAACTAGTTGGAGCTCCAATCAAAAGTGAATAGGGTAAGGATCCAACAAAAACCAATATTTATAAAAAAAAAACATCTAAAATAGATTCTATGAGTTAGATACAACATGGGAGGATGAATATTTGATGAAAAAACATCCATTATTGATTTAATGGAAATGTTTTTCTGATGGGAGGGGCATGTTATTTCCTTAACCTGTAGTGTGTCTAAGGATATATGTGGAAACATTGAGGTTTAGATACCTGTTATCACACTAAATTGTGCCCTTGAGGAGTTTGTTCAAGCCTCCTCACTTAGGTGATATCACGGAGACACCTATAGGATATGGGTGTCCTAATCAATGTGGTGAATCTCTAGATAGGTACAACTCCCTTGATGCTAACACCTTAAAACTAATACTAGACTACTAATTGGTGGGAAAAGAGTAAAAGATAACTAAAAAATAAATAAATTAATAAGTGATCTACCAAATTTGTTGACCACTACCACACATTTGTAGATGCATAATGAGCATAGATCTAAGCTATTCATACACTAATCCTAATCTACTCCTCTTACATTAGTATTTTAATATGAAGGTGGTAGACGATGATTAGGCTATGAGGGTTGATTTTTAAGAGGTGTAAAAACACTAATGGAATATTTCCTTACTTAATATCCATAACACTACTTAAACACTCCATATGACCTTCAAGAGTGAGTTCAAACTACATATAGGTGAGAGAATGAGACAGCATGTCATTGGAATTGAATCAACACTAGATATGATCAATCATTCATGCACAAACACTAAAATATAGTCATAAGAGAAGGTAAACTAGCTTGTCTATTATTTTAATGGATTACAAAAGGAACCAGGATTTGACATACTCAAGTGGAGGATCCTTTTCAATGCCAAAATTAGGCATACATATAGAAGATAATGAGAAGGTAAAGAAGATGGGTGTTACATAAGCCTATGACAAGTGTCATCCACCTAAAATTAGTTACCATCCAAATGAAGTGTGAGATAATGGTCTTTTCAATTTCCTCAAAGTGTTTTTTCTAGTTGATTATTCATTTATCAAGGTGGCATAGTAAATCATCATTCTCCTTTATGACTCATCCTTTCATTCATAAAACTATCCATTCTTGGTTTAAGAGGAGTTAAAAGACCATGTTTTGACACATTTCACTCTTGATCATGCTTCCTAGATTATTCACATTCCATCCTTGTCCACTTCATGTCTTCTTTTATCTTTATGGGAGTAAGACCTAAAACTTGAGCTTCTTCATATTAACAAGAACCTATACTTTCATTGTGTGAGCTTGGTAGATTCAAAAAAGTCCATGAAAAAAATCCCATCTCTTCATCCAAGGTTCAATTCATTGATTTAATAATATAATAAAATATTTACAACCTCTTGTAGGTTTTATTCAAGGATCATCTTATCCATTTTTAGCTTTTAGACCACCTTTAAGGACTAACTTATAGATGAAGTTGGTCTTTTAGAGCTCTTGATGACATGTTTTCTTTCTACAAGGTTTCTTGAGCTTGTTGGTATCCTATATGTCACTTGATGGGTCTTATATAGCATGTATGGAGACCACTATAACTCTACCCATGCTAAACAAGTCCTCACAACTAGTCAATATGCTTTCACACATCCAAATCCTTACAAATAAGCATAAAATTACCACTTCTGGACCATTTTATATACCCTATGCTCTCCACACATTCTAATTAATGGCTAAAAATATTTTTATTAAGAACTATGAATGTTATATAGGTTATTTCAAGACAAAAAAGAGCATTAAGATCACTTAGGTTCATTATCTTTCCCATCAAGCTCTTAGAAAGGTTAAAGGAAGGTTTATACATGTTTTCATTATTAAAAACAAATCATAAGGATGAGGCATTATTAGGATGAATAAATTCCAAAAATTATAAGTTTATGGATCCTAATAATATACCATAACTATATTTACATCTATGAAAAATCTCCTTGATGTTCTGGGCAAGAAACTGTCTTCTTGGGCTCGTAGAGGTGTTTTAGGAAGCTTTTGAATAATCAGTCTTCTTAAGCATTATTCATACCATATATGAACTTGATATATGAAATAATTAAATTATTTTGAATTTTGGGATTCTTATTAACATCTAAAATATCTATTTATTCCCATTAATTTTCTCAAGTTAGTTCACACGTGGAAAAGAGAGCCTCTTGACTATTTAAGCCTGTATGTTAAACTCAGGAGAATTTGTTCTAAAACTATCCAAATTGATTTATTGAGGATTGTAATGTTTTACAAGGTTTAATAAATATTAATTAATATCCCCAATGTTTTTTAAATAGGTATTAACTTTCCAAAAGTCTTTATAACTTGATTTTCCTATAATGAGGTTTTATAGGGAGCCTTCCCATTTTGACCTTGACAGCATATTTTTATGTTGCCCTGTCACTTCACACATTTTAATCATTTTAGAAACATATTTTAGGACCTCATAAATCATTAAAAAACTTTATACCTCTAATATAAACACGAAAATTCATTTTTCCACACCTATTAATGAACATACATGTAGGTCTTCATTAGGGTTAATACCTTGCTTAGCCAATTTCTGAGAACAACTCCTTTTGAGTGATTTTATCCTTATCTATGTCAGATCTAAACACATCCATCACTTATTCATGACCTTTAACCTCTTCTACCACCCTCAAACCATTTTGACCCAGTCAAAAATCACCCTTATTCTTCAATTATCCACATAGACATGTAGGTATGTTAAGTCTCTTTCTTGCATCTTCTTGTCTTGATAGCCTACGAAGAGATTCATGGAAATTTTATCACATTTTTTACATTTATGATTACTTTTACATTGGTTATAAACATATCAACTCAACCTAGGAGACTTACTAAGAGCCTTTCATAGGTCTGTATAGTCAAATTGGCAAGAAGCTCAAGAGAGCTATAGGTGGTCATTTATAGTGACTAAGTGCACTCGTACATATTCATATTATTATAATTTAAACAAATAAAAACCTTTTATGACACTATACAAATATTATATTCATCTTATAAGAGTATTCATATCTCAACTTACCTCACCATTTGCATGATTTCCTCATGTTCCTAGAGGCAGGCATGTAGGTGTTCATCTACCTCATAGTTCAATCCTGACCATGAATAATCTTATTATAATTCTTTTTATTCCTTATTCACCTATGAAAACCTTGATTAAATTATTATATCATCCTAACATATGGGAAACCAATTTTCCTCATTGGTTTTTTCAAGGCAAAAACCTTCATAAGTGTAGTTAGCTTAGCATATGAGTTATTACAACTTTCTTGACATCTTACACTTGTGATTTACCTTGAAGATATATATAATCCATAAATTCCATATAATTATCTTTCTTTGATTAGTCTCATTCTATAAAATCACACATGTTCATCAACCTACTTTTTCTCTTCATTCATACACCTACAACCTAGAAGGAACACAATGCTTGTGGAATTTTAGGCCTTATATAAATTTAGGATTTATTCAATTACATTTTAGATAATTAGGTATATATATGTGGTGTCATATATTTTAAAACATGCTTTTAACTATTTGAAATATTAAACTTATGAAAACCCTTTTGCCTCCACAAGTAACTTGCTTCAAACTGAAGATTTATTATCTTTTGACTACTCACACATGCCAAGTATTAATTAAGGATGATATGTAAATATTTTATATACATTTAATGATTCATATAAATTTCCATTTTCATTATAGATCCTTCCAATTCATTTGGACAATAAAATTTTGTGCCTGTGGGGTTTTAGATGGGTTTAAAGGCACCTTATGCTCTTAACAATTATTCATAGATCATATCCCTTCAAACCTAGAAATAATTCTTATAATTTCAATTGAATAAGGTACCCTATAAAAAATAAGTTAACTTTAACCAACTCTCTCTCTCTCTCTCTCTCCTTTGCATGCCATCCTCAAACTAATTGGCCTTCTCGAACTTGCAAAGAACTTGATGGAGAAATAGAGTGGGTTTTCTATTTATTTAGATTTATTATACCTTCTAAATAATGTATTTTACTTGGATAAGTTTATAGGATACTTAACACAATTTAAAAAGATTCAATTGATCTCTCATTTTGTTCTCAAACTCATAAGCCTTCTTGAGATTGCCTCCTTGGTATAGAATGGAGCTAAACATGCATTGTAACTGCCAAAACTGACCTTATTTAAATATCCTAGTACTTACCACATTGAATGTGGTTTTTAAAGTGTATCCTATACATAAAAATAATAATTTTAACTTTAAAACCACTTGAAAATACTCATAATACATTGGCAAAGTATGAAATGCATTTGAGAAGAATAGTAGAAATTATTTCAAACCAATTAGCTCTAATATTACATTTAATGTTTTGATGTATGACCATGCCACTCTAAAAAATTTCATTTGGACTAATCTAGACCTTCATGACTTTTGGAAATGGATTTATACATAAGGAAAATCTAGAAACAATTAAGAAAACCATAACCCCTCATTACCTTAATTTCTCTAAATTTACCTTAATCTTTCCAAAAACATTTCATCAAACTCTAATGAAAAGAATACTAGGTTTTTGACACATCCTTCTTGATTAGACCCTATAGGATACCTTGAAATTACCAAATACACCTGAGAATGCATATTTTTATGATAAATCTAACCAATAGACCAAGACCAAAACTCTTAGAAGGCTACCAACAAGGTTAGGCAAGTCTAGAAGCAGAGTTTTGAATTGTCCTCACACATGGTAGCCAATTTTGACTACAAATACCTTTCATATTATCTTTTTGAATTTATTTATTTTCTTATTAAGGTCACCCTATGTAATAACCATGGATAATTATAGTATATATATGAGTTAGTGGTTATCATTTGATCATCATATTGATAATTTTGCTCTTATTCCATTATTATGGAGGTTTCCCCCTCAAAATGGATCATTCATATCTATCAAGTGTTATGATATTTCATAAATTATTATTTTGAATCTATTTATTCTAATCTTAATTCTATGATATATTATTCCATTTTTGGGAATCATCTATGAAATTTCATTACATACGTAGTTTTTAGAAAAATAGTGACATCTAGTTTTATATCTTTTCTTTGTTCATTTTATACATAGTGCACATATAGGTGTATATTAATAATATTAAAATATATGAATTTTATTTTATTATTTACACTTAATGAAAATTTATAGGTTTCTAGACATAATATGCATATACATGGATTCATATCTAGTGTTCAGGTTTAATGTATTGTAACGCTTATTTAGAAAATTAACATCTACTAGTTTTACATTATGTTTTAATTTTTTTCATACAAAGTACGAATATACATGAAATTATATATATTTTTATATTTACAAATCATCTATGGTTTTTAATAAATAATGCACATATACATGCATTTTCATTCAGTCTACGTATTATATGCATTTAATGATTTTATTATAAAAATATTGGCCACTATTTTTACATAATTTGTTTGAATATTTAATATAAAATTATATTATGCATGTGTAAATACCATACATGAATATTTATTATTCACATTTAATACACATCTATGGTTCTCTTAGAAATTAATAACTTCTAGTTTCACATCTTAAATTTCTTATTGTATACACATTTATACTATACATATACATGCATAATGTGAATAAAAATGTTTATAAACCACATGAATATACATTAAATTATATATATTATTCATTTTTAATGCATGTTTATGGTTTTTTTATAAATGTATAATCCACTTTTTTATGTATTATTTTACCCTACCATTATTTGCAACCCTGATAGGCTATAAACTTAAAATGTAATTTAAATATTAAGATATGGCATTCAAGAATACATTTTAATGTAAAATATTGAAATCAATTTCATCAATTCAACAAGTGGCATATGAGAAATATATTAAATATTAAAAAATGAGTACTTATCATTTTTTTTACTGATTTTGTAAATGTTATCATATTATCGAAATGGAAATCAAGATAAAATAGACTCATGGCTTGTCATATAATCCTCAATATAATGGGAAAATTAAGGTGGTAAAATTTTCCTAGAATAATATCTATGTTGTTTTTCATCAAATAAACAAGAATTATGGGTTTGTTGGCCACCACTAGTAGAATGCTGGTATAACACTTTTTTTTATACCTCTTCTAAATATCTTCATTTATGGAACTTTATGTTTATCATCCCCTATACATCACTTAATTTTTAAGTTGAATCCAAGGATTTGATTTATTGAAGAACACATTCAACATCAACAAGAGGCATTATCTAGTTTAAGATAAAATTTAGTAATGGAACATAATCGAATGAAGTATCACATAAACAAAACCATAGTGAGAGGAAATTTTACATAGGTGATTGGGTCTTTGTGTTATTGCATCATATAAGAATATGTATCTAAAGAAATAGAGAAAGGATTACAAAATTTATCTTAATTATTATGGACCATATCATATCCTACATAAAATTGATAATGTGGCATATACAGTGGAACTACCCCAGTCCACTCACATACATCAAGTTTTCATGTATATTTCCTTAGGAAGTTAATTAGATAGAGAGTTTATGTCCATAATAAGTTATCACAACTATATGAAGAAGGTAGAGTAATTCTATGAACTTATTAGATCCTTCGCACATGAACTAAAACAACTTAATAGCTATTGAAACAACTGTGGATGTTATTTAATATATTATAGGGCATGATTAGAAAATTAGTAGCTATTAGTTTTACATATGTTTTAAATTTTTTGATACATAGTGTGCACATACATTAAATTATATATATTATTTATGTTAAAAATAATCTATGGTTTGTTTATAAATAATGCACATATACATGAATTTACATCTAGTCTACATGTTAAACACATTCTAGGATTTTATTATAAAAATTATTGGCTACTAATTTTACATCATTTATGTGATTATTGAATACATAACTATAATATTCATGTGTAAATACCATGTGCATATACATGAATATATAGTCTCCATGTTTAATACACATCTATAGTTTTCTTAGAAAATTTAGCAGTTGTTAGTTTTACATATTTAGTTTTCTCATTGTATACACAGTAATACTATAAATATATATGCATAATCTATATAACCCACTTGAATATACATTGAATTATATATATATTATTTATTTTTATTATATTTCTATGTTTTGTTTATAAATTTACAATGCACTTGTTTTACATATTTTTTTACCCTAACTTTATTTGCAAAATAAATAGGATAGAAACTTGAAATATAATTTGGATATTAAGATTTGGCATTCAGGCATACATTTGAATGTAAAATATTTAAACCAATTGAAATGATTCAACAAGTGGCATATGATAAATATATAACAATAAAAAATGAGAACTTATCCTTTTTGTTGATTTTATAAATGTGATTGTATTATCTAAGTGGAAATGAGGATAAAACAAGCCTTTTATTTGTCAAGATCAAGAACTATGCTTCTCTATGTGTAGGATTGGTTCCACTAATTTGGGTCAGTATTAATGATTCATACTGACATATGTTAGTCCATATTGACCTATGTTAAAATTAAATACTATGACTATATGGTCACTTTCACCTATCTTGTATGTTTTATATGTATGATTTCTAACCTTGATGATGCATGCAACTCCATAAATAAACATACTTCACCTTAAACCCCTTGGTTTTCTTGTGAAGGATATAAATATATAAAACACCAAAGCATGTAATGGGTTTTTCTAACCTAATTAGTCACATTTTATAATTGAGTACAACCTATGTATTCAATACTCCAAGGAGGTAAATGAAGCCACATATAATTCTCCCACCTACTATGATTTTAAAATTGTGTGCATTCACTATATATTTTCAACAAATGATTTAGATTTTATAATTGACAATTATTTCTTTGAATTTGATTTAGTAGGATTTAGAGTTGTATTGTGACTGATATTAGTTATATGTTAACAATTTTGGAAGAATATGGTAGATTTTCTCAGTGTGAAATAATGTATAAATTTGTAATAGATAGATACCATGTCTTTTTTGAAATGAGACTTTAATTTTTTTTGTATCAGTCTAATGGGATAATTTATCATGCCAAAAACAAAATATGAAAATAGACATACATAAGGAAAGGATTAAATTTTAAAAGTTGAAATTATTGGGAAAGGGTCTATTCAAACTAGTTTGGGTCAATGTCGATAAATGATATTTACCAAAACTAATGAAATTAACATGTGTATAGGTGGGATTAATAAAAGGGATAGAGATGTTTATGTAATATATTTAATAGGTTTATAATAGACAATGAGGTTTATGTTTGTGTGAAAAAGTATAATGGAAGGGTCAGACTCATAATATATCATGCAAGTGTGAGAGAATGGAAGATCATGACCTTGTTTATTTACTCAAGTCATGTGTGTAACAACCCTACTAAGATTTACTAGAATAAAGTATTTTTTTTACATTTACAGAAATTCAATATACAGATTCCATCACACTAAAACAAATAATAGAATGATCCTTAACTAAATACATTAGTTTAAATCTAACCTTAATCAAGGTATATATCTGATATATTTAGGTAATGATAACATAATCATGTAAAATGTTGATTATAAAAATAAATTTGTATTTAAATCATTAATGTTTAGTTACAAATCTATCCATTTTTGATACAACATTACAACCAACTATTATAATAGTTAAATAACAAACTAGTACATTTTCAACATAATATATGCCTAAATAATTATTTACAATGATACAATGTTCCATAAAGCATGATAGTCTCATCCAAATTGAATCATCCATAAGTAATCATGAGTGTAGTCACTAGATAAGTACTATTAAGGGGAGGGAGAGCATCATCTGAGTGATTTCCCATACCAACCATGGACCATCGATTCCCCACACAATATCCCAACATAGGAATGGCCCTCCATTTATGGATGGGTAGATAATGATGGTGTGTAAATAAAGAGTGAAAACTAGAAACACCTATTTTAATATAAATATTACATACATCATATCATAAAGAAACTCATTCTAATATGATATCATACTAAAAATGTAAACTAAATCTAATAGATGAAATGACAATGTTTAACCATAAATACTACTTTGGCAAAAGTTTTCTTATAGTTATTTGATCTTGAGGATTAGTCAATTTCATACACACCATTAAATTGGATTACACCTTATTTGCATATTAGTGACACTAATTAAGTGGAATTCATCTAACTCACTTATTTAGGACCATTAATACTAGATTGGCATATATATTTAAAAATATTAAAACCAATAGATTTCAAAATGACTATTTATCTACTAGAAACTATAATATGTGCTAATACAAGAAAGTCTCATATACATGCATTTAATCTATCAAATGCAACATTAATGTTCTAAACATATAATTTATTTATATCACAATAAAATTAGATATAAATAAATTTTGAAATAGTCATACCTTTTAGTAAAACTAGCATCATACTTTAAATTCACTAAATTATTTTCATACAACTATTTACTTAATGTTATTCACCCTTATAACATTATTTTCCAGCTGATTACTTTATTCAAATACCAACCCACATTATTATAGTTTACTTTAAATCAAAATTTATTGCATAATTAGAGGTTCCTTGAATCCATTATATTCATATCTAATATTGGATTATTAATTAATGTAATAAAATGCTCCCATACATCTTCATTATATCATCTAATGTTCTTAAACACCAAACTGAATATGTATATCGGTATATGGTATATTTGATTCAGATTTGTATTCTAACAATAAATCACAAGTATCACATATACTTCTATATATATATATATATATATATATATATATTATCACTCAGCCATGTCACTAAATTTAATTATTTCCTAATATCAACAAAAGATTAAAATCTAGTTATATAACTCTGATTAAAATCCATACAACTCTTAGTCCATAACTATATACCTCAACTAGCACATGATCATAATAAAACCCAATCACCTTTATACATATCCTAATTTCAATAA
>JARHVA010003908.1:1065000-1272500 GCA_037957365.1 Torreya grandis
TATTTACATTCAGTCTACATGTTAAATGCATTCAATGATTTTATTATAAAAATATTGGCTACTATTTTTACATAATTTGTTTGATTATTTCATAAAAAAATATATTATGCATGTGTAAATCACATATTAATATACATGAATATTTAGTATTCACATTTAATGCATATATATGGTTTTCTTAGAAATTAACAACTTCTAGTTTTACATCTTAAGTTTTCTTATTGTATACACATTGATACTATACATATGCATGCATAAAAATATGTATAAACCACATGAATATACATGAGATTATATCTATTATTCATTTTTAATTCATGTTTATGGTTTGTTTATATATTTATAATCCACTTGTTTTATGTATTATTTTACCCTAACTTTATTTTCAAACTTGATAGGATATAAACTTGAAATGTAATTTAGATATTAAGATATGGAATTAAATAATACATTTTAAAGTAAAATATTGAAACCAATTGTAGTGAAACAACAAGTGGCATATGAGAAATATATTACATATTAAAAATGAGTACTTATCTTATTTATTTATTTTATAAATGTGATCATATTATCAAAGTGAAAATCAAGAGACAATAGGCTCATAGATTGTCATATCATCCTTAGTTTAATGGGAAAATTAAGGTGGTAAAATTTTCCTAGAAGAATATCTATGTTGTTTTTCATCAGATAAACAAGAATTATGGGTTTGTTGGCCACCACTAGTAGAATGTTGGTATAGCACTTTTTTTTATACATTTTCTAAAATGTCTTCATTTATGACACTTTATGGTTATCATCCCACATCCATCACTTCATCTTGAAGGTTCATCCCAAGATTTGAGCTATAAGATAACACATTCAATATCAACAAGAGTAATTATCTAGTTTGAGAGAAAATTTAGTAATGGAACATAATCTAATCAAGTAGGACATAAATTGAAACCATAGTGAGAGGAAATTTTACATAGGTGATTGGGTATTTGTGTTCTTTCATCATATAAGAATATTCATTTGAAGTAGTAGATAAAGGATAAAAAAAATTATCCTAACTATTATGGACCATATCAAATGCTACAAAAAATTGATAATGTGGCATATACGGTGTAAATACCCTAGTCCACTCACATACATCATGTTTTCATGTATCTTCCCTTTGGAAGTTAATTAGATAGAGATTTTATATCCATAAAAAGTTATTAGAACTAGATGAATAAGGTATATTCATTCTATTAATTTATGAGATCCTTCACATATGCACTAAAATAACTTAATATCTATTGAAACAACTATGGATGTTATTTAATTTATTATAGGGCATGATTAGAAAGTTAGTAGCTATTTGTTTTAAATGTTTTAATACAGTGTGCATATAAATTATATATATATATATATATATATATATATATATATATATATAATTTAAGTTAAAAATAATCTATGGTTTTATTTATAAATAATACACATATACATGAATTTACATCTAGTCTACATGTTAAACACATTCAAGGATTTTAATATAAAATTATTGGTTGCTAATTTTACATCATTTATTTGATTATTGCATACATAACTATAATATTCATGTGTAAATAGCACGTGCATATAAATTAATATATAGTCTCCATGTTTAATACACATCTATAGTTTTCTTAGAAAAGTTAGTAGCCACTAGTTTTACATATTTAGTTTTCTTATTGTATACACAATGATACTATAAATATATATGCATAATATGTATAACCTACCTAAATATACATAAAATTATATATATTATTCATTTTTAATGTATGTATATGTTTTGTTAATAAATTTATAATACACTTATTTTAAATATTATTTTACCCTAACTTTATTTCCAATCCAAATAGGATAGAAACTTGAAATATAATTCAGATATTAAGATATAGCATTCAGGCATACATTTGAATGTAAAATACTTAAACCAATTGAAATGATTCAAAAAGTGTCATATGATAAATATATAACTAAGAAAAATGAGCACGTATCCTTTTTATTGATTTTATAAATGTCATTGTATTATCTAAGTGGAAATGAGAATAAAACATGCCTTTTATTTGTCAAGATCAAGAACTATGATTCTCTATGTGTAGGATTGGTTCCACAAATTTTGGTTAGTATAAATGATTCATAATGACATATGTTAGTCCATATTTACCTATGTTAAAATAAAATACTATGACTATATGGTCACTTTCACCTATCTTGTATGTTTTATATGTATGATTTCTAATCTTGATGATGAACACAACTCCATAAAGATACATGCTTCACCTTAAAACCTTAGGTTTTCTTGTGAATGATATAAATATACAAAACAAAAAAACATGTAATGGGTTTATCTAACCTAACTAGTCCCATGTTATAATTGACAACAACCTATATATTCAATACTCCAAGGAGGTAAATGAAACCACACATAGTTCTCCCACATACTATGATTATGAAATTATGTGAATTCACTATATATCTACAACTAATGATTTAGATTTTATAATTGACAATTATTTATTTTAATTAGATTTGGTATGATTTAGAGTTGTAGTGTGACTGATATTAGTGATATGTTAACAATTTTGGAAGAATATGGTAGATTTTTTTATTGTGAAATAATGTATAAATTTGTAATAGATATCTACTATGTCTTTTCTAAAATGAGACCTTAATTTATTTTTATATGAATATAATGGGATAATTTATCATTCCACTACCAAACTATGAAAATAGACATACGTAATGAAAGGATTGATTTTTAAAAGTAATAATTGTTGGGAAAGGGTCAATTTATTTTTACACATGGAAGACCTAAAAACACAAACCCTAACTTATGCACAATAAACAAAATAGATATCAAATTAAAAAAGTTAGTAATAGGGTTATGGTAATATCCAATCTACCCTAAAAAATCATGCATAATCTTAGTACTACCTACATAGCCCAAATGGGCCTAAGGCTTATGTATTTCTCTCTCCTAGAGTGAGTGTGTGATCCATGATTGTGAATCTATATTAATGTAGATAATATATTGATTGAGATTATTAAAAATTTATTCCCTTGATGTGTAATAAAACATATTAAAACTTGGCCTATGACTATTATAATGTAAAAAAATTAAAATAGGAAATAAGGGTGCTCTTTTGCTCAATATACAATGCTTTTTGTAATGCTTTTCAGGTGGTGTATTGAGTAACTTTGATGTGTTTATATAGTGTAAAAATTATAATATTTTAACTAACCCACATTTTTAAATTCATGTTAGGGACAACATGTAACATTTAAAATTCAAAAATTGACTATTAGAACACTTTGTATAAGAGTGCACTGGGGGACAAGGATGGCCTACAACCCTGCCCGCTTGGTGTGGACTTCTCATAGAGGGTCAAAAATTTCTAAGACTTTTCTGATAGAACCTATGAGTATAATAGGGATGTTTCAATTATGGTTTGAGTATTTTTTATATAGTCAATTGAATAATTAAATATCTCTTTGTGATTTCAAGTTAACATAATGACAAATAGAGCAAGCAATTAAAGGATGTCAAGATCAAGCATTCTCAAGGACTTAATGATTAAATTTGTGTTTCTTCACTTTATGAACTTATTCAAAAAAAGTATATTCAAATTAATTAACTTTATGTTAAGTTAACTAAATGTTATTTATAACCTAAAAATTTAACTAAATTTCAAAAGTTGATTTTAAAATAATTTGAAGACATCATTCAAAAAGGAGAAACATACACAAGTATAAAAACTTATTATAGTTCAGATTTCATACTACACTTTCTCTTCTAAGATAAACATTTGAGATCAAGTTTTGATTAAAGGAATACCAAACAACACATTATTTTATAATGAAGTGTACTACTTAGTACAAATAAGTATACCAAGGTTAGTTGTTTGATTTATAAATTGATTATCTAAACATGGTCAATAATCTTAACCTTTTGATGACTGTAGAATTATACAGTCATATACATAAATTACATTTTTACTTTTCCCTAACTATGAAGAATACTTCACATATTATGTAATGGTTTGAATATTTTTCATTGTTTATCACTTTTATTTTATAAAAAAATGTAAATCATGTATGAAGCATATTTATTTAAATAAAATCATTTTATTTAAAAATATGTTTGCTTATTATGATCATTAGGTTACTCTTTTTATAGTCCATTTCATATTATAGGTTTTATTTTATTTTACTTCTTTATTTGTTATATTATATTTTTATTTCTATAGTCTTGGTTAATCTTAGCCTTTTATCATGTTCTTTGTTTCCTTTTATTAGTCTTATTTATTTCATTCCTCTTTAGTTTACTTCTCTTTAGTTAGTATCATTATATTTTATCTTAATTTTAGACACAGTTTTAGCTTTGTAACAAATTTCCTATAATATATTAATTTATAATTACATTGAGTTTTAATTTCTAATCATAGTTTTTTTATTTCACTTATCAATTTAGTATTGTTTCTTAGTTAGTTTTATTATTTTTATTTCTTTCTCTATTCTTGGTTCCATCTACTTTTCACTTTAATTTCAAATAATTAATAAAATTAATATTCTAGATAAGCAATGTGATCATAAAAATAAGTTTTTCACATAGAGAAATGTGATTATTTAATTTAGAACATTCAATCATCTAAGATATTACCTCTTCAAAAGGGATTACTCTATCAAACATAATTGATAATATATAATTAATTAAAATATATAATTTTTTGGATATGTGTTATTATTTAATTTTTGTTGTTTGATCTAATCAGATGTTTTTTGTATTTTTAAATAGTTTGATATAATATATAACACTTTATAATGATTATTAAATTTTTTTTAAAGTTTTTAATACTTCCTAAACAACTTTACATACTTAACCTTTTAAAATAACCTTTACACCTTTCAAAATAATTTTTTAATCTTAGGTTCGTATGATTATAATAGTATGATTATACCTTGATATTCGTAATAGGTGAATGGTTATATTTATTAACGTTACATTTTCTATCATCAACAAATTTGGCAACTCCATTGGGAAGTTTTATTTAAATCATTTTATTTTTGACTTATTTAAAGAATATTTTCACATATTTTTTGACTTCATATTTTATATGACCATTACTAGAAACCTTTATGTTATCCAAACTAGTATTAACATTGTTGTTGAACAAGATGATATTGTTATTGATTTAAACCATTTCAATTGGTACATTTATCCTCAAAAAATATAACATATATTTATTTCTTTATTTAGGAAGAATACGTCTTAGAGATTGAAGGTTACACACTATTTTCACTTTAAACTCGAGACCATATTATCCAAAGAAACCAACATATCAGATGTGAAAGAGAACAATTTTTAGATACCAATCCTTAACCTCATATTATATTTATTTTTGATAAACCTCTAAATAATGTTAATCCTTTCCAAAACTGTTGAACAATAAATAAATAGAATTATGGATATCATACCTAACATAAAATAAAATATGGAACGTGATTAATTAATTGATGATGAAGCAAACTCTAATGTTTAAAATAAAAAATAGGCTAATTATTGGATGCATGAAAATCTAATTTATTTTTTGGAAATAATCCTAGTAGACTCTCTTCACTAAAATGAGTAAATGTTACAAAATTATTAGGGATAATATTGGGAAGATAATTTTGATTCATTTAAATTTATTTGTGTAACCCTTAGTATTTTTAGTGAAAATTTTTCTCTTGGACTATATTAACAGACATTAGAAGGCAAATACTATCAAGCTTTCATTAGTTTATTTACTAAAGTTATTTATGAATGTAAAGATATCAAAGATTTGCTTGAATTGTGTTTTCATAAACCTAAATAAGATCTAAAATTATTTAATTAACTTACAAATATTTATGTTTACCATGTGAAACTAATATAGTTTCATAATTGGTTATACTATAATTAGACAAAAGATTCCAACTTATGTAAGACCTTCAAAGAAATTTCAAATATTATATTATAGTAGTGCATAAACCTTAAATTAAAAAATGCAATTATAGGATAAATATATATAAAAATATGATGCCACTATTACTTTATACATTAGGTATGAAAATAAGTTTAAACACATTAATTTCAAACAAATAGCTTTTATTGGTCTAACTCTTGACAATGCATAGATTTTGAAAGCCATACATAATCTTGGGAATTATTTGGTCTCCATTAAATGACAATTAAATGATTAACCTAATTATTTGGGTAAAACATAAAATATTTATAAGAATAAATATGATACCAAATTTAATTATTTTCATGTATGTGAAATAAAACATGATCCTAATGTATGTATCACTGTTAAAAAATTCAAACATTTTATATAAGAAAAAGATATTATTTTTATTGACTTGGTAGATAATGTAAACATGCACAATTCTAATAAGGCTTTGGGTGAAATAAAGACAACAAATGTTTGTGTTTTTAAAATAAGGAAAAAAGATTATAATTTTTTCCAAAATATAATTTGAATACAATAAAAGTTTATAATAATTAGCCTTAATCTTCTAAACCTCTACCCCAAGATAAAGGTAAAGTTACAGTGTAAAATGCTACTAATATAAGTACTCACAATGATAACTCTCATAAAATAAATAATTTACTTACCATATATACCAACCAGCCTATAGGCCATAAAATTATTCTCAAATAAATTTTAATGCTATAAATTATAAAGTTATTAGTGATTTAGTTAATACTAAAGTTGGTTTTTATTTACTCCATGTTGTTCGTTTACCTGGTAATATTAAAAATATCAATGAAGCTATTAAAAATATCGATCCTAAAAACAATTTAATTTTACATAAAGAGATGGATGGTGAAAAAATTGAATATGTATTTTCCCAACACAATTACCCACCTTTTGAATATATTTCTCATTTATATATGTTTATAAAAATTGTTGACAATATAATTCGTAATTTTATTCTTGAAATATGTGCATATAAAAAATATTATGCCTACATAAGGGTGAATATAAGTCATTAACCCCAAATGACCAAGATAAGACATATTTATAGCTTAACTGAGAGACCAGTAAAATAACCAACTAGGTAATAACTAAAAACCTAACTTTATATGAGATTGTTTACTCTTAAAACATTATTATAGCTTTATTATAATATATATTAATCAAAATTTATAAATGGGGTTTCTTAAATAAGAATCATTCCCCTTTAATTTATTACAAACACATTAACCTAAATTGTTGCTAATATTTTAGAACAAGTCTTAATAAACCCCCTATGATCCAAAGTCAGTTCTTTAAACACATTCCAAGCATTTTTATAATTTTTTAAAATTTGATTTTATCAAGGATTTTTATGAAAATATCAATTATTTGATCTATATTTTGGAAGTATGATTTTTCAATTACTTTCTTTGATAGCAACATTCACAAATAATGATATTTGACATCCATGAACTTTGATTATCAATACATAAATATATAGGAGTAATGTAAGAAATTAGAAGGTTTTCAAGGATGTGATGTAAATATATAATCCCTATAGAATAATCCCATGATATAATGTATTCTAATTCTACTGATGAATTTTCCATAGTATCCTACTTCTTACATCTCCATATAATGATAGATGAACTCGTATGTATAGTTTACCATGTTGTGGTACTCTATCATCCACACATCTACCAAAATATGCATCACAATACCCAACAAGTATGATGTCCTTATTGTGGAATTACTCAATTCCATATGTGTTTTTTTCCTAAAGGTAATGAATTACTCTTTTTTTTTGCATGCTAATGAACATCTCTAGGATCATGCATAAACCTAGATAAAATTTTCACTGTAAAGGATATTTTAGGCCTAGTAGTAATCAAGTATATTAAGTTTCCTACTAATTTATTATATTTGGTTCCATAAAAAAATGCACTACCATAATATTTAGACAATTTTAAGTTACTTTCCATCAGAGTGAGGGTAGATTTATAATCGTTCATACTAAACATATTTAATAAATCATAAATATAGTTACTTTGAGAAATGAAAATGCTTTTAAATTTATGATTGACTTCTATGTTAAGATAATAGTGAAAAATTCCAATATATATCATATTCAATTTGTCTTTTAGTTCCTTCTTCACATACCTATTATGGTTTTCATCATTTACTATGATAAATAAGTCATTGACATAAATAATGAGAATTACCATTTTCTTTCCCAGCACTCAAATATAGAGAGCATCATTAGATTCATCAAAGAAATTTGTTTTCAGTTAGGAATCAATTTTTTCATACTAAGCTATAGGTTCTTATTTAATCCCATAAAGATCTTTGATTAATTTACACACCTTGTGTTATGCACCCACTTTCTCAAACCTTAGGGTTGTGTCATATAAACTTCTTCCTATAATTCACCATTCAAAAAAATACTTTTGACATCCATTTGACATACTTTCCATATATTATATTTTGTTAAGTCAAAACAATATGAATAGTGTGCCATTTGTTAGTCAGTGCAAATGTTTCCTCATAATCAATTCCTTCTTATTTTACATAACCTTTTACAATAAGCCTTGATTTATGTTTATCAATGTAACCATCTAATTTATACTTTACCCTATAAACCCATTTACACCTGATGAGTTGAATATATGGAGGAGGATCAACCAAAACCCAAGTATTACTATTAATAATGGCATCATACTCATTTTGCACTATATTTTTCCAAACTTGTATGGTAAAAGCTTTCTTAAAATTGTATGGCTCAGTGGAATAGGTAGTAACAACCATTGCATAATTTACCTATTTACAAGAAATATTAGGACATATTTTAATAAATTTTTCTACTATCAAGTCAAAAAAATTACTTTGAGCCCATTTAAAATACTTGTATAAATTATCAAGTTCAAGAATACCAGAATTATCTTCATGTGGACCATGCAGAGGAAGAATTAGATAATTTTCAACATTTTCTAAGTCATTATTTTGTTAATTAATCAAGGAAGTATAATAAATGGAATGGATACTTGTATCATAATATAATCTATGAGAGTTATATTCATTATTCCCCTTATCATATTTTTTAATATTCCTCTCTAACCAATCAAAATGTGGGTCTTATCTCTACAATGTTCATATTACCAAAATTTATAAAATATCACATCCATGCTCACTATGAATTTGCATGTATCCTATGTAAGAAAATGATACCCATTTTTGGTTTCTAAATACCCAAGAAAAATACATTTTATACTTAGAGGTTCCAACTTAGTTCTATGTTCTACATGAAATAAAGCAAATCAAGTACATCCAAAAATTTTCAAGTGTTTATCTTTTGGCTTAAACACATGCCTAGCTTCATATGGATTTTTAACCAAAGTGAATATATATGGGATTTTTTCCTCAAAAACATTGTAGTACCAATGTCTTTTACCCAAAATGTATCACTAAGTTATTTATAGTGAAATATAGCTCAAGTTATTCCCTCTAAAGTTATGTCCAATCATTTAAAATATCCATTCTATTATGGAGTATAAGGAAAATTATATTTCCATTTGATTCTATGTTATTGATAATAATCTAAAAAATTATTTGAATTATATTCATCACCATTATTTGAATGAAGAGTAGATAATTTTGACACTATTTCTTTTTCAACTAAGCTTAACCATTCAATAAACTTAGGGAAACCTATAATTCCTTCTTTATAAATTTGATTCCACATTAACCTTATCTTTCACCATTTGAATCTTATATTTCACCTTCTCTTGAATCTTCTATTTCACTTCATTTTTCTTAGAGATTTACCACGCTCTATTTCAACATTAATATTTACTATGCTCTAATACCATTGATAACATTTGAGTAAAAAAATAAATTAAATTTACCATAGGGTAATCTTGTGTCCATAGTAGGTAGATCACAAGTATTTTATTAATTCAAAATATTCAATTACATAAGGGTGCCTATAATCTGTTAACCCCAAATAACCAATATAAGACATATTTATAACTTTACTAAGAGACCAGTAAAACAACCAACTAGATAGTAACTAAAAACTTAACTCTATACAGGATTATTTACTCATAAAACATTATTAAAAATTTATTATAATATTACATAATTAAAATTTATAAAGAGGTGACTTAAATAATAAGTATGCCCCTTTAATTTATTACAAACACATTAATCTAAACTATTGATAATACTTTGGACCAAGTCCTAACATATACTACTTTAGTCCTTTTTGGTAATGAAATTATAGTTATGCATAGATAAAATTGGATTGGTACTCCTATGAAACTAATTCCAAGTAACATTGTTTTTTTTTAAAACTAGAATTAGAACATATGAAAATCTAACTTTGGCTGAACTAGATCAACAATGTGTAAGAACAATTTATAGAAAAAAAAATGGTATTTTGTATTTGATGGCACATGTTCTCAACATGAATGGTGACAATGTTGTTTTTATCTATCCTATAGGAAGACTATTCAAGAATCATTATCAATTATCTTTTGAAACTACCAAAAATAATATTGAATTTGAAGCTTTATGTCTTGGTCTTAAAAAAATATATTTAATATTAAACACTTGGAATTTTTTGGTGATTTCGAATTAGTCACAAGATTATTTAAAAAAACTATAAGACTAATCAATCACATTTTGTATAAATATAATCTGAAATTTTGGTCACTTATAGAAGATTTTAAAGTATTTAATCTTTCACATATCCTTATATAATTTAATGTTTGTTTTGATAAACTTATTATTTATGCTTCAAATCCAACCTCAAGTGAGATAAAACCTTATGTGAATTATAATTTTTTAATAAGTTTTTAGACACTAGATTCTATATTTAGAAAATATTTGTATTTTTTTCAATTGTGATAAACATATCAATAGTCTTATACAAGATAATTACTTTGATCATAACGATTATGTTTTAAATTAAGGTGATTATTTACAACTTAGAAATAAAAAGTTTCATCTTGGTTTGGTAAGCTTGGAATCAATGTTATATCCTCATTATTTTCCTAAAACTTCCATAACTGAAGAATTTTCATAGAGAATCATAGGGGAAATAACTCCAATCAACTTGGGAACACAAGATGACCCCAAATATGCTTATTTAGGCATATAATGTATAACATAAGAGAATTTATTATTTGTTATGTTGTTTAAATAATTAATTGACATCTTTTATTGGTCTTATAAAGATATAGTAGTTTATTATACAACCATAATTAGAGATGATATACTAATTAAACATAGCATAAAACTTGGTAGGCAAAAGCCTCAGAGAGTAATCCTCTTGTTAGAAGATAACATCAATAAGGATATTGACAAAATAATAGATGGTGGTGTCATTTACCCAATTATATACTTAAATTGGGTAGCTAATATCATCCCAGTTCATAATTAAAATGGTGATATTTGTCTTTGCATTGATTTTTATAGATTTAAATCATGAAATCATTAAGGATAATTTTATTTTACTTAGTATTGATCAAATTTTAAATCAAGTCAAAAGTTTTGAAATGATGTCTCTTTTAGATGGATATTCAAAATATAATCATTTTTTTATAAATACATATTATAGTCATAATAAAACTTTCACTACATGTATAGGCACTTTTAAATTCAATAGGATATCATTCAAATTGAATAATATAGGTGTTATTTCTCAAAGAGCTATGCATGTAGCATTTTATGACTTAATTAGCATTATTATTCAAGTTTACCTAGATGATATAAATTTCCATCCTATGAAAAGGAATAAACATTTAGATCACTTACGTGAGATATTTCTTATATTTATACTATATGGTATCTCTCTAAATAAAAATTAAACAATTTTTAGCATAACTGAAGGTAAAATTCTGTCATATTACCTCTAAAGATGGAATTTATATATACCTAGACCACATTAAAATAATTAAATAATTTCCTCCTCAAAAGTATCAATCTATTTTCAGATCCTTTTCAATATAATTAAATTTGTACATAAATGTATTTTGAATTTTCATAATAAGGCTAATATGTTACATATCTTGATAAAAAAAAAGATAGACAATATTTATGGGATCCAAGCTCTGATAAAACAAATTATGTGATAAAAAATGTAATAGAAAGTGCTCATGTACTTGTAAAACTATACATGGAAAAACCTTTTGTTCTTTATGTTGATGTGAATAATAAGGAAATAGGTGATGTGGCTACTCAATAAGATAAAAACTATAAAGAAACCCCATTAGATATATGAGACAAGTGCTCAAAAATGTTGAAATAAGATACCCTCTAATTAAATTTTGTACTTTCATTAGTTTTAACACTAGGAAAATTTAAATATCTATTTATGGGAAACAAGGTGATGGTACACTCAAATGTGCCTATTTTTCTTACCTTCTAAAACAAAACATGATCTATGATATGTTACCCAAATGAATATTTAAAATTTATGAATATGATCTTAAATTTGAAACATTGATATCAATAAAGGGTAATGATCTAGTAAAACACCTTGATGAAAATTTAACTTCTGATATTAATGTTTTTGTTTTGGTTGTTGATGATCATATGCATGTTAAATATCTTTTTCAAACCACAAAAAAATTAGATCTTATAGAGTAATTTAAAATTAGTCTTGAATGCCAGAATGGAACTATCTTTATTTGCATGATAATTGATAGCATAATATGGTTAATTATTTTTAAAATAAAGGTTATCTAGATTCCTTATATAAATGTCAACATAGAGTTCTTAGGTTACAAGATTTGAAATTTTTCTTGTTAGAATATTTTTGGTTCCTTTAAGGATGATTTTCATTTAATTAGATCATGTATGACTTGTCAATTTTTTACAAGAGAGAAAAGTTACTGGCTATTCCTCTTAATCTAATCATTTCTAAAAAACACCTTTTATTAAATGGGGTATATATATCATTTCATATATCCATCCAATGTATTCTAATAGACACTGGTACATTTGAACTGCCATTGATTATTTTAAAATATGCCCTAAATTTATTGCTCTTAAAATTTTAGTCACTTTGAATTTCATTACATTCTTTGAAAAATAGATTTTATGGTGATTTACAGTTCCTTATGAAACTATTTCTAATAATGGTCCTCTTTTTTTTTCAAATGGGTACTTAGAATATCTAGGATTTTATTCAATAATTTATAGTCACTCATCTAAATATTATCCTCAGGGTAATGGACAATATGAGTAAACTAAAAAAAATGATTTTGATCATAAAGAAAATTATTTGTGATAATAAAAGGATTTGGCATATCAAAATATTTGAAGCTTTATGGGCTAACCATAATACAATCAAATATGCAACTGGCTATTCATAATTTTTGTTAGACTAAAGTTTTTAAGTCACTATATGTATTAAACTTCAAATTAATAATGAAAAAAATGCAATGCACTTCTAAAGATTCAAGTCCTATATAACAAATATTAAATTATTTGTTAGTGTTTCTAACTGTTTTTCACTTTTTCACATTCAAAAGGAATAAGAAACTAAGATAATGGTCAGGGGTTTGTACGTACCCAGGTGAAGTTTGTGCACCATTATCCAGACGTTGTAGGGACTCCTCTTTGGCTGTGGAGGATGACACCTATTAGATAAGAAGAAAACTAAAAAAAGAAGGTGTTAGATAGGTATATGGTGGACTACCAAGCAAAGCTCGGTCCCAGAAGTACAAAGACTTCCTTATGGGATGATAGTCCACTAATTGATAAAAGAATGCTGCTAGAAAGAGAAATAATGAAAGGCTAAACGAAAGAAATAAAGATAATGCGTACCTATATTCTATTTTCTGCCTCTCAAAGTCACTGATGCCGGTTAGTCTATCATCATCAGTTGGTTAAGGTTGTCAATGTCAGTTATCCTGCTGACATCAGTAGGGGAAATGGTTGATGTCGATCAGAGCAGTGGCCTTGGACAGGTTCTGGATGAGTTTCAATGATGTCTGTGATCAACAAAATAGTCTAGGATGTCTGTGGGAGTCTAATGGTTTGTGCAGGGTTTGCAGGGTAGAGAGTATGACCTAAAAAGGGGATCAGATAGAGGACAGGGGTGAAAGGGAGATAAAGATGAGGGAAGGCTTTTCATCCTTTCTAGGAAGAATAGGTTGGGTTGTGTCAACAGTGCTTAAAAATGGACAATGGACTGATTGCTAATGTATCCTAAGAGTACTAAAATAAAAACTAGTAGAAATACTTAGCTCTTGTAGAGAACTAGAAGTGCAGGAGGTCTGTTTCTGTTATGGTAGATGTGAGATACTTCATGCAACCTTCAATCCAGTGTGGAGTGACTAATGCAGAGTTTCTGAGCCTGGAGAGTGTTGTTGGGATGCTGATGCCTACAAGGAGTCAAGGAGCCAGAGAACTTGGAACCTGGAGCAAGAAAATTAGCATTCAAATTTGTGATTAGTTTTCTATTTGGCCTGTGAGTTGGTTTTAATCAATCGACATTGGTGATTCTGCCAGTGTCGGCTGATGGTTGACCAATGTCAGTGGCTGGAGGATGGGTAAAAAGCCTATTTTTAGCCTTTTGATTGTTCCTCCATTTGCTAGGTTTAGTGGTCATGGTAAAATGGTTGAAAGTGGGTTTAATAGGTGTGAGAGGTTAGTGGGAGGAGTTGGAATAGGTCATAGGGTAATGAATGAGGGTATCCAAGGGTGAGGAATCCAAGGGTGATGTGTCATGGGTGAGGTGTCAAGGGAAGTGTTATTAATTTAAAATAAGTTATTATTTTAAATTAATAAGTGTGTGGGTTAGGAATGTGTTAGAAGTGGACCAAGGGGACCAAGGGGGAGTCAACCATGGAGTAGACACAATTTTGGTGTCTACATTTGCCCCTTTTTATCTTGGTTGTTCTGATGAACTGCAAGACAAAAATAGGAGTAAGTTGCCCCAGGTATGGGATGAGGTCATTTTTGTCTTGTTGGTTGTTACTGCAAGACAAAAATGAATGTAGGTTGCCCTGATTATGAGATGAGGTATTCCCCCTCAAAGTGGGAGTCGAGGGAAGGGAACCTAAAATCGGGTGCCGATTTGATAGGTAGTGGATGGATATGGTGAAGTTTGAGTGTGAACGCTGTAATATTTGAGATTGTGCGCATACCACTTCACATGATGGTTAGGTCAAATTGTTGCAATCAAAGGTCGAGGAGTGCTAAGATTGAAATAACCAGGCCCCAGCATTTAGTCATAGCTGATTGGGTTATTCGATCCAAGTTGTAGCTCCAATGGTCATCGTGTTCCAAGTATCCTGAGCCTAGGAAGTGCTCTTGGAAAACATGAAAATGTCACAAGTAGTGGGGATCAACTTGCTCGTGATCCAATACTTATGACGGTCATAATATGGGTTACGAATAATTTGGCTAACTATTTGTGAAGTAGCATACATGTAATCAAAACAACTAGGGAAAAGTTGTCTCAAAAATGGTTGTGGTCTGAGGAGATAGTCTTGATCTCCAAGATTATTGGTCAAGTCGAGTCAAGATAGATAATTGGTCCATTAGATGGATGGATGAAGGAATGGCCAAGCTAATCTCAGAAGACCCCATGTCAACTAAGTGCTGCTTACATAGCCCCTAGTTTGAGGGCCTCAGGCCAATGTAGTTCTCCCTAAAAGGGAGGAAGAGGGTCAGTTATGGATGGGTTGGATGAGGTTAAGCCATGGTTAAAGGTAATATTATTTATCCATCAGATAGATGAACAAATGGATGTGGCCGAGCTAACCCTAGAAGATGTCATGTCATCTAAGTGCTGCCTACATAGCCCTTGTTTGAAAGGCCTCAGACCAATGTAGTTCAGGCTGGTTGATAGGTTGGTTTGGTCAGATTATAAATGATGAGGGTATGCTGATGTTACAACCTTTTCCATATTATGTGATGGTGTATTCTGTAACATTGGCTAAGTGGTCTTTCACCCCTAGCAATTTTCCATATTGGTGATGGATGTATGGTAAAAATGAATTGAGATTATTTATGCTTGACATAAATTGTGTCTGGTCGATAGTTTCCATGTGTATTGTTTTCCATATAAACTATGTGAATGAGCTATGTCATGTTAGTGGTCTGAAAATGTTTGGTTTGGTTTGGTTTGGAAAATTATTTGGTTAGATTGTTTGTGACCAAGATGTATAAGAAGTGAAAGGTGCATTGATATTTCATTGACAAGGACCATAATGATAGCATAGATAAGGTTTTTGGAAACAAAAGCCCTATTCATGTATTGCATTGTTGACTATTGGTTATGTTAGAGAAGTACTCGAATCACTTGACATTAAGTGAGCTCAAAATCCCTTGAGTATGTTGTGGTGATAGGTGTGATTATGTGATATGGGAGAGTAGGGTAACCCTTTTAGCAGGGATAACTTTGCCCCTTTTATAGGTGACCCTGAGAATGACTATAGACAAGTCCATGACTTTATAGTTTGTCAGTAAGTTTTTTTTTTTTTTTGGGGTAGACTGATCAATGCGGGAAGTCTACATGGAGATGTCATTTTGTTTTGTGGTCATATGTGAAGCTGATCGATGGGGGAAGCTTCTACGAATGTGTTATTTGTAGCAATGATTTTAGGCATAGCCATCCTTCAAGGGAGTGGTCTATATTTTTTCTTTATATGTTTTTGAGGGCTTTGAATAGCTATCCTTCAAGGGAGCAGTCTATTAATTATAGCAATTATGCAGCTGTCCTTTCAGGGAGCAGTCTACATTTATAAGTTGATGACCTTTGGATAGGCATCCCAATTTATTTTTGATAGAATTTTTAGTCATGGACAAGACTATAGAAGTTTAGAGAGTTTCCTTTTATTAGGACAAAGCATTCATACTTTATAAAAGGGTTACACAGTGTTTGTGGTGGGGAACAGTGGTAAAAGGAATGAGGATTAAAATGACAGGGATTACTCAAGGGATGAGCTCAAGTTTAATGTCAAGTGAATGAGTACTTGACTAAAAATAGAATGGTTGTAGATGCAAAGCATTAAGGGGCTCAGATTATAGCTGCCCTTCAAGAGAAGATAGATGATAAGTCCCTGATCCATGCTTGTGTAAGGTCTGAGTCAATTAGGAGCAAACTTTCCCCATGTGCTTCATTCCAAATTGGTCACTTGTTGGTTGATGAAGTTAGTTGATATGTTGTTGGCATGTTTTGATCGATGCTTGGTTGGTTGATGTTTGGTCGATGCTTGATTGATTGGTGTTTGGTCGATGCTTGGTTGAGGTCATGAAATTCAATATAAAGTTGAATTCCCCCAGCCGCTTGTGATAGGGACAATGTTTGGCACCCATTGTAGATAATCAATGGATTAGATAAATGAGATGAAGAGAAGATGATGAAGCTCATCTTAGACAAGGAGTGTGATGCAAGGATGCATCTTGTGAAGCTTTTTGCCTAATAGGCTTTAGTTTGAGAGGACAAGATCCTGATCTTTTAGGTTGGAGTTTGGAATCTCAGAATTACTGACAGTGATGGAGGCAATGGATGGTAATGTTTGGACTAAGGCAGCTAGTGGTTGGGAGTCTTTAGGTCAGACCTTTACTCTCTGTAAGGCTTTGATTAAAACTTTTCGATACTGTGGAGATTTTTTTATGAGGTCATACAAAGATGTCTTCATAGGGGTTTGGTGAAGTTGTTTCACCATGGGGTCATGAAGTGGCTTCAAAGATGTTGGATGGGATGTGCCCAAGATTGAAATATTGGGTTTTGGTGGTTGAGGAGGCTTGACAAATGGATATGTTTGAGGGAGAGAAACCATATATTTCCCTTTATCCTTCATGGTTTATGACCTATTGGCCACATTAATGGTGTTGATTTCAAATAATGGAGTTGAAGGTGATAGGGGAACCACAGTTTGATGATGGGCTCTCGATTTAGGTGATGAGGTTTGAGAGGCATGGGATGGTGTCGATGGCTTGGTTAAAGGGTGGTCAAGAGGATCCTTAATGAATAGGGTGTCCTTTTTAAAGTGTTGATGAATGACAACTTTAAGAGCACAGTAATGCTCAGTGTCATGCCCAGGTGTGTGATGATACACACAAAATTTAGTGTCATCAAACCAAGATGGTTTTGATCTGAGAGTTGATGAGTGTGATGGTGAAAAGGGTTGGGAGACATGAGATGGTGTTGGAGATTTATCAAAGGGGTCCTTAATGAGGAGAGTGCCCTTTTTCAAGTGTTGATGGATGACAACCTTAAGAGTGCAGCAATGCTCAGTGTCATGCCTAGGTGTGCGATGATACACACAAATTTTAGTGTCATTGAACCAAGATGGTTTTGTTCTAAGAGGTTGGTATGGCTTAATAGGTAGAAGAGTGATGTTAGAGGATTGTAATAATTGGCATAACACCAAGGCATAAGAACCTGCTAATGGGTATGCGTGTTGTGTTGTAGTAAAAGTTGACAACTTCTGTTTAGAATCTATTGAGGGGGTGTTTCATACCATCCTTTTGTTTGGTGGTGTGACCAAGCATGTAGATGACACTTTCATGGTAAGAAGTGTTGGATGTTTTAGAAGAGATATGTTTGTGTTAGGTTGAAAGAGTAATGGAGGCAATTTGCCTTTGTGAGGTGTTGGATGTTTTGGAGGAGGTATGTTTTTGTTAGGTGTTGGTAGTAATGGAGGTGATTTGTTTTTGTTGGGTGTAAGAGTAGGAAGCACTCCTATTAAGGTGGATGGGTGTGGGCCAAAAATAGAGGGCAATGGTGATGGTGGGAGAAAATTTCTTTGATGTGGTTTAGTAGCCTTCTTTGGTTGGGTGCGAGGACTACTATTGTGGGGGGTAAGGTCCAAGTCTACCCTCACCAAATCTTCTTCAACCAAAGTAGGTGAGGTGGCAAGTTCCTCTTTTGGCGGAGAAGGGATTGGAGATTGTGGCTCCTCAAGAGGGTAGAGCGTAGGGATGATAATGGCTTCCTCATGTGGTCAAGGACCAAAAAAAGTATGATCCCCCATTGATGATAAGAAGGATGAGGGTGAGGCAGCTAGCGTTGGTGTTGTCAAGGCATCCTCCAATATGGGAGAGGTCAAGGTAAACTCTCCTATGTGTGAAAGGGGGCTGGATGGAGGACTAATAGGAGAAGAAGGCTCTTCTTCCTGTGAAGGATAAATAGGAGAAAAAGGTTCTTCTACCTGTGGTGGAGGGATAGGTTGACTAACCTCTTCGATTTGTGGAAGAGGTTGGTTAGGGATGAAAGGTGAAACCATATCGACTGTGCGTATATTACGCTCTTGGGGGTCTTCGATTGTGATCTGAATGTTATTTTGGCTAAGGGGATGGTTAGAGAAAGGTTGTCTGAAGATGTCTATGTTTTGGTTAGATGGCATGTTTGGGTTATCCAAAACAATATCCCCCTTGTCTAGCATGTCTTAGACAATGTTTTTAAAGGTTTTGCAGTTGTTTATGTCATGGCCTTTGACACGGTGATAATTACAGAAGTCATTTTCCCTGTAACATGTAGGGATAGGTTTTGAGGGGTCGAATTGAGATGGTCAAATTTGAGGGAGATTGAGGACCCCTTGCATGATGAGTTTATCCAACACAGAAGCGTATGATTCTCCTATAGGAGTATACTGATGCTATATATACCATTATTAGAATTGTTTGGTGATGCTTTGTGATATGGAAGGTTGAGATTGATTGGTTATTATTGATGATGGTGATCTAAAGACCACAACGTTTGCCACTCCCTTGGGTTTGGAGTGGGAAGAAGTAGGTTTGGACGAAGAAGGGTCATTGGATTTTGCATTGTTATTTCACAATTTGACCTTGTCCTCTTTGACTGCATGGATTTCAAGCTTCTGGGCCATGGTGAAAGCTTTGTCAAATGTGCAGAATGTTTGGACCCACAAAGTAGATGAGATGTGCTTGGCACATGCCCTTGAGAAGAGCTCGATGAGCTCAGGTTGAGGTAAAGAAAAGGAGAGTTGGTTGATTAAGCCTCTCCATTGAGCAATGAAATCAGCTATTAATTCGTCATCAAATTGTCTGATAGAATATAGGTTCATGATGGAGACCTTTTTAGTGATGTTAATTGAAAAGTGGTCGAGAAATAGTTGGGCCAGTTGAGTGAATGAAAAGATAGAATGAATGGCAAGGGAAATATACCAATTGAGGGCGGCCCCAGAAAGTGACATGGGAAATGTGCATAGTAATAATGCATCTTCATGTGCTATAAGGTAACAATAATGTCTAAATGCTCGTAGATGTTGTTGTGGGTCTTCCTTACTCTAGAAGCAAGTAAACTTGGGAAGTTCCCACTGACTAGGATAGGGTCGAATTGGGACAGAAGGATGAATGGGCTTATTATGAATTTATTCGTATGAGAGATCATTTCTTGAACCTGAGATGGATGTCTCAAGATTAGACATCTTATCCATCAACATCTTGATTAGATCAGTTGATGGATTTTCAAGTGGGGCACCCCCTAGGTTGTAAGGTACATGGAAGGTGTTAGGAGGGGCATATGACATAGTTGGTTGCACCTATATAGGCGCAACATATTGGTAACTAGTCATAAGGACTGATGTTAAAGTCAAGGGTGGTTCTGTCATAAAGCTAGAAGGCACAACTTGGCTTGATGTCGCCACAGGTGGTTGGATGGTGGCAACACTAGCCAAAGGGTAGGTAGTTACTCTTGTGTTTATGGGTGCAAGAGTAGGTGGGATGGAGATAATCAAGTTTTAAAAATGTGATGAACTTGGTTGAATTAAAGAGTCTCGTATTTGGCCTTTAGCGAGATAGTGTTGAAGAGCCTTGACGTTATGGTCAAGGAATCTCTCAAAATTTTGATCCCCTTCGGGAACAATTGGAGATTGATCAGGGGTTGACTGGATAGGAGAATATTTAGTGTCTAAAGTACACTCCATTAGGGGACTTGATATGAAAGGCAAAGGTGGAAGTGGTTGTTGCCTTGCATGGTCAACAAGAGTTTTGGTTTGACTACATGTCAAAACCATTCAAGGCAAAAAAAAGGTTAGGTTCTAGAAACTATGTTTTTTCAATTTTAGAAACTCAGAATGTGGTGTCTAATAGCAAGAAAGTCAAGTTTTAAGCCTTCTATTTTGGAATAAGTTTTGTTGATAGTGACTGACGTCGGTAGAAAAACTAATGTCGATGAATAAAGTTGCTGACGTCAATCAGATGACCGATGTCGGTGAAGATTGGTTGCCGGCATCGATGGGAAAACCGATGTCAGTTACTGTGTGTTTCCAAAAATTGAAAGTTTTTGGAAGAAAGAAGAAAGTCTAAGCTATTTTTAGATCTTAGAATGTGACCTCACCAACTCAAAAATCTAGATAGAGATATAAAAATAGATGAAAACAAGCAAACACTAAACGTTAATTCTTAAGAATAAGTTTTAGAGTCTTGTTGGCTTATGCCTTAGAAGAGTGTGTTTGGGAAGTTGGCTTTTAGAATGGGTCCTGAAAGAGGTAGTCTAAGGTTGGTTTTGGGTTAGTTTTGGTGCTCAATATCTATATTAGGTTTTGTACGTGGCTTGGTGCTAAGGAGCAAGCTCCCCTCACTTCACGAACCCAGAGATAAGTTGGGTCACTTAGCCAGTATATACTTCCCCTAGAGTTTATACTCTGCTGGAGAATAGAGTGGGCTCTCCCCTTGGTAGTGAAGTCCAAGTAGGATTACCAGGAAGGGTAAGGTATCTGCTAGGTGATGAAATCCTAGTCAGACCTTGTCTCAGGTATGTTTAGATGTTTTATTTGTGATAGTGGTCTGGTCATGTAACATAAGTGGACTACGTTTTATTCATAATGCATTTTTAATTACTTGATGTGATAGCTAAGTATGCATTCAGGAAGAAATGAAATGCAATAGATTTTAAGCCCAAATCGAAGTGTTTTGTTCGGATGCAAACAAGTTGAAAAAAGGTTAAGAGTATGAACTTCACTACTCTAAGATGCAAGAAGGAAAGGTGACAAGAAGAAAAAGAAAGATTCTTTTTAACTTTGCTTATGGTGTCTTTTTGAAAGAGAAAGAAAGAAGAAGGATACAAGGAGAGAAAATTCCCTAATGCACCTATATGAAAGTTTGTTTTAGAAGAAATGAACCCAAGGAAAATCCCAGGGTCCCACCGAGCGTGCCAGAATGTTTATAACTATTTTTTGCTTTTTCACATTCAAAAGGAATAAGAAACTAAGATAATGGTCAGGGGTTTGTACATACCCGAATGAAGTTTGTGCACCATTATCCAGACATTGTAGGGACTCCTCTTTGGCTGTGAAGGATGACACCTGTTAGATAAGAAGAAAAATAAAACAAAGAAGGTGTTAGATAGGTATATGGTGGACTGCCAAGCAAAGCTCGGTCCCAGAAGTACAAAGACTTCCTTATGGGATGACAGTCCACTAATTGATAAAAGAATGCTGCTAGAAAGAGAAATAATGAAAGGCTAAACAAAAGAAATAAAGATAATGCATACCTGTATTCTGATGTCTGCCTCTCAAAGTCATCGACACCAGTTAGTCTGCCATCTTTAGTTGGTTAAGGTTGTCGACGTTGATTATCCTGCTGACGTCAGTAGGGGAAATGGTTGATGTCGATCAGGGCAGTGGCCTTGGATGGGTTCTGGATGAGTTTTAGTGTTGTCTGTGATCAATAGAATGATTTGGGATGTCTATGGGAGTCTAATGGTTTGTGCAGGGTTTGTAGGGTAGAGAGTATGGCCTAAAAAAGGGATCAGATAGAGGATAGGGGTGAAAGGGAGATAAAGATGAGGGAAGGCTTTTCAGCCTTTCTGGGAAGAACAGGTTGGGTTGTGTCAACAGTGCTTAGAAATGGACAATGGACTGATTGCTAATGTATCCTAAGAGTACTAAAATAAAAACTAGTAGAAATACTTAGCTCTTGTAGAGAACCAAAAGTGCAGGAGGTCTGTTTTCGTTATGGCAGATGTGAGAGACTTCGTGTAACCTTCAATCTGGTGTGGAGTGACTGATGCAAAGTTTTTGAGCCTAGAGAGTGATGTTGGGATGCTGATGCCTACAAGGAGTCAAGGATCCAAAGAACTTGGAACCTGGAGCAAGAGAATTAGCGTTTATGTTTGTGATTAGTTTTCCATTCAGCCTGTGAGTTGGTTTTAAGCAATCGATGTTGGTGATTCTGCCAGCATCAACCAACGGTTGACAGACGTCAGTGGCTAGAGGATGGGTAAAAAGTCTATTTTTAGCTTTTTTCCCATTCCTCCATCTACTAGGTTTAGTGGTCATGGTAAAATAGTTGAAGGTGGGTTTAATAGGCATGAGAGGTTAGTGGGAGGAGTTGGAATAGGTCATAGGATAATGAATGAGGGTATGCAAGGGTGAGGAATCCAAGGGTGATGTGTCATGTGTGAGGCGTCAAGGGAGGTGTTATTAATTTAAAATAATTTATTATTTTTAATTAATAAGTATGTGGGTAAGGAACGTGTTATAAGTGGACCAAGGGGACCAAGGGGGAGTCGACCACGGAGTAGACATAATTTTGGTGTCTACAGTTAGCCTTGGATGAAACTAGAGTTGCTCCTTAAAAAAATCAAAAAATCCAAAGAAAAACTTAAAATATTTTTTAATAAAAAGGTCTCCAAGAAAACATTTAAAATTGGTGATATATTTTTATATTGGGATAAATATCATGAAAATCCTATAAAGCATCATAATTTTGACTCTATATGGTTAGGACCATATAAAATTACTAGTGTACTTGGTAAATATGATAATTTATTACTTCATTTTGTTAATGGCCATCACCTTAAAATATTATATTCTTAGTCATTATCCTTTCCAATTTTTTTTTCTTTTTATCTTTATTGTTATGTTTATATCTTTGTTCATTTTTCTATTTTATTTTGTCTTTTGTGTTTTTGTGTTTTGTGAAAAATCACTTTCTTGGATATAATGGAAAAGTATCCTTCATATTGGTAAGTGTAAAAGAATCTTCATATGATTTGAATTATATATTATTTATCAAAATTAATTACCTTATTTATTTAAATCATTGGTTTATAAATGAATGATACTCAAAAAAATTCTATCATAGTATTACTTGATCTCATATTTTATGTTTTAGGCTATTGTAATAATGCTCATCCAACCTAAACTTCCCAGTCTTTTATTTCTTATTTTTTACCACATTAGTTGAAAAAAACATATTTTATTACAAAACATTTTAAAAATGTGTTCATGATTATCTTCTTAAGAAAAAATACTTAGATTTCACTCCTAATTTTTAAAACTCCCAATGTTCATTGTAGTCCACTATCGTACATAAAACTAGCCAACAAGGTTGTTAGTGTTATGAAAAAGTTTAATACCCTAATGTATAAGTGTAAAATATATAGTACAGGATAGATAATAAAACATATTAAAATGAATCCTAATCTAAACTATACTAAACTTAACTTCAAAGATAAAGTAGTAATAAATAAGAGAAAAACTACAAAGAAACCTATAAAGTTGAATTCAAGTTTGTCACCTTATCCATTGTATCATTAGTGGTGTATTTACTCTTAGATGTTAATATAGTTACCAAAATAATTTTTAAAGTAAAGATAATTACGTATATTTTTTTCAAACAAGATTATTTTGATGGATTTGATTTTCTTAGATTTGCTTGGCAATTCAAGAGCACTTCATTAGCTTGAAGGTGGATGATTCAAAGTGATGGATTACATGTCAATTTATATTATTATGGTAGGTTAATTATAGGATTAATGATTATTTTATTTTTTTTGAATTATTAAAATAATTAATGGTGATAAATTAGTCCTCATCTATGAGGATGGTGACCAATTCCATGGGTTGAAAATAAACGAAAGTTTTTTGAGTAAGTCAACAATAATGGGTCAAGTTAATTGGTTGAGTTAACATGGAAGTTGAAATTTTCTAAGATGACTCACAAGGTAGTTGATAAAGTTAAGTAAGGTGGTTAGATGAGTCAACACATGGTTGAGACAAACATGGAGTATGTTTGGGTGAGGTGGAAAATTTAGATTATTAATTATTTTTGGAAGAAAATAGTTGTGCATGATTATAATTAATTGATTAAGAAATAATCAATTATTTTAATTTTTTATAGAAGTGATGTTAATCTAAATTATAATTGTGGAACGTGAATGGTTAATGTATCAAAGTTAATTTTGGCACTAAATGGTAAATTTTAGGTGTCTACATTTATCCATCTTTGAAATGGTGTTATAAATCAATACCATTTCGAAGAATAGTAAACAAAGTAGAGTTAATGATTGTGGATAAAAATTCTCCCTAGATAAATGAAAGTTATCATGATGATGTCCCTTTGAGTTTTCATGCAGGAGAAGTCAATGTAGAGGAATGATTAAAAATATTAAATGTAAATTATGGAATGGATTTAAGTAATACCAACTATAATAGAAGTACTAGTCTCGATAAAACACTTGAAAGATTTAGATACATGTAAATTATTTTCCCCTAGTTGTTAAAAATAAGAGAATATATTAGAAAAATTATATTTCCCATTTATAGACTACACAATTGGATGGTGATTAAGACTCATGGGTCGTAAGAGTGGATGTAGGAATGATATATCCTATGATGGTAAGTTTTAGATTGTAAAATGAAAAATATAGATTTTCCAATGTGGATAAAATTTTACAAGATTAATAGTTACAAGTAGTGATAATGATATAGAGGACTTTGATAAATTTTTGGCATGAAATTTAGAGAAAATTGGTTTCGAAATGTGAAAATAATGATTTAGGAGTGAAAATATTTGAATTATGGGGGTAGGGTGTAAATAAGGTTGGGGGTTGTTTGAAAATCATTTGTGCAAATTAAATTATTTGTGCTTGAGGTCTAGATTGAATTTGTGTGATTTTACTCTAGGGTTGGAGAATAAAATGAACTATATTCTAGTGGATAGGCATTAGAGTGAGCATGTATGAGTTCACTAAAGGCCAAAGGGGAATGTGGATGTGGTAATTAACAATTTTGATATTTTTATTTTAGTTATATTAGTGTTTAATGACATTCAAAGTTGAGGAAAATAAATTATTTGTTTACCTAATGGTAAATTCAGCATTGATAGTGGTAAATTCATTAGGGTAAAAACTGAAATCATCAAAAATTAGGTCTAATGGTAAGATCAATGAATTTATCAAATGTTGTGGCAAATTCATTAAAAATTTCAATGAATTCATTAAAAAAATTAATGAATTCATCCAAAACCATAGAAAATTCATCACAAAGAATAGTGAATTCATCACAAAGAATAGTGAATTCATCATGGGAAATGGTTAATTTGGTATAAGTGTAAAACTAAAAATTGGCATACTTCGGGATCATAAAAAATGAATAGATGTATGATTTTATGATGGATATGTAGCAGAATAGGATTAACATTGTACTTATAAAATTTAATGTAGGAGATATTGTCAAATTTGTATATGAAAGAGAGACATTTGAGAGAACTTGAGTTTATGGTTAGGTTCACTAGCTACGAGTCAAGATTATTAGAGGTGAATGGCTTGGCTTACATTACAAAGATGTATAAGATATTGGTGGATAGGGAATATTTGATTACACTAGCTAAGTGTTGGCATAATGGAAATAACACATTTCACCTATTGATAGATGATATGACTATGATACTAGAGGATGTATGGAAGATCATGAGAATACATTTAGGGTACATAAGTGTATTGGAGTGAGGTAAAACAAGTAGTTACTATGTACTAAGTTTTTGGGGATGATGAGATTACTATGGTGAGGTGTGGGATAGCCATTTATACCTGCATGGGTTAGACACAAATCCTTTTATGGTGGTACTTATGGATATTTGTAGTGGAATTGTGCTTCCTAATAAGACTGAGAGACTATTCCCAATGGGCTTATTAGTTGTGATAGAGGATATTATAGAGATATTCACTTAGTTTTTATGAGGACCATGGGTATTGGTGAATTTATACAATGATTTGAATCATGTGGTTTATCTAGGTGGGATTTATATAGGCTCATCCACACTACTATAGGTGTGGACATGGGAGCATATAATGATTGTGAATTCAAAAATTCAACTAAGGAGGAGGATAGATGAGGATCCATTTGATTATGGATGGAATGTGATTATAGGGAGATAATAGACACATTTATGAGATGTGAATTACTATAATAGAGTTATTGATTAATTAGCAATACATCAGATGACCTAGAGGCCATAGAGAGATGTTAATTGATAATAGAGGGAGGATGCCAAACATTTAGACTATGTTATGACATAGTGTTACATTTTTTGATATCAATAGTATATTATTGAATGATACAAACCATAAAAAGTGTTGAGATAATTTGGTATTAGATGGGTGATACTAGTTGGTCTTCATATTTTTTCACAATCAATCTAAAAGACAGTAAGTGGGGTGTGGGCATTGATCGTATAGTGGAAACATAAATTTGGGCATAACTATAGACTATGACATTTAATGAAAAGATAGATGTGAGAGATTTGGGTAATACATATGATCATACAACATAATAGGATCAAAAAATACCACATAGGCTTACACATCCATATGTGCCACTGAAGATGTGGAGGCAAAGACTATAAGCTACATTTAGAGCACATCCTTAAAATAAAGGACTATGGGCTAGGATTATGAGAGTAGATCAAGCATAGGGTGGGATAAGAGTGGATGCATATGGTGGTTAGGGATAAGATATAGAGGTTACATAGGTAGTAAATATTGGAGGATACCAAACACAAGATGTGGAGATGGTAGAGGTTGGGGGAGATGTTAAAGGAAAGACTCTTGTGGTGGTTATTAAAAATGATGTAGAGGGAGAGGGAGATAGAGGAGATACTGAGATGAGGATTATGTTATAGACACACATATTAGGATGGAATGAGTATGGACATCCATTTTAGTGATGTCAACATAGGACCAAGCATTGATAGATAGATTACACAAGGATATTAGGGTGCATGACATTGAAATACTAGTTTTGTATAGAAATAGAGGTGGGAGAGATGGACATACAAATAATATATGGCTAAAAAAAGAGTTTGAGAGGTTACAAGTGGAGATAAACATGATTATAGTTGAGGGAAAGGGAGGCTTACTTACATAGGATGAAGTGACCTAAAATTTTGATGACACAAGTTTGAGGGGGAGAGAGAGAGAGAGAGAGAGAGAGAGAGAGAGAGAGAGAGAGAGAGAGAGAGAGAGAGAGAGAGAGAGAGAGAGAGAGAGAGAGAGAGAGAGAGAGAGAGAGAGAGAGAGAGAGAGAGAGATTATACATGGATTGAGTTGGTAGAGGATAGAGATCTACTAATAAGACCTAGCCAATTAGTGGCCTTGGACAAGGTCATGAGGGCTATGGAGTAAGTGAATTACTATATGATTTTATTTTATGAGGAAGTAATATGGACATAATGAGCACCTTCCTTTTGAGATTACTTGATGAGGAGGTCAATGTCAAAGATATTAGTGTATTTAGTGGAATTTGATAGATCAGTTAGATAGGCATCACATGTCATAGGTTCTTCTAGTAGCACACCATGATGATATGAGCTAAGTCTAACTATATATTCCCCATATGAAGCCTAGTGAGAGACATCGGATGATGTATATGATTTATCATTATATACATATTTTTAAGATGTATCATTGTATTAAGGTACTATGGCACATTTTTGACACATTCAAGACATATATATATGTCTTGACATGCGTGTGTGTATATATATATGTCTTGACATGTGTGTGTGTATATATGTATGTATGTATGTACACACATATATATGTGTACACACACACACACACACACACACACACACACACACACACACACACACACACACACACACACACACACACACACACACACACATAGACACACACATGCACACACACATCTTAAATGTGTCAAAAATGTGCCATAGTACCTTAATACAATGATACATCTTAAAAAATATGTATACATTGATACATAATACACATCATCTCATGTCTCTCACTAGACTTCAGATGGGGAATATATAGTTGGACTTAGCTCATATCATCATGGTGTAACATGTCATAGGTCCTCCTAGGAGTACATCATGATGATAAGAGCTAAGTCCAACTACATATTCCCCATCTAAAGGATAGTGAGAGACATGAGATGATGTATATGATTTATCAATATATACATATTTTTAAGATGTATCATTGTATTAAGGTACTTTGGCACATTTGTGACACATTCAAGACTTTTTATATATATATATATATATATATATATATATATATATATATATATATATATATATATATATATATATATATATATATATATATATATATATATATATACATACATACATACATATATATATATATATGTGTATATATATATACATATATATATATATATATATGTATATATATATACATATATATATATATATGTATATATATATATATATACATATATATATATATATATATATGTATATATATACATATATATATATACATATATGTACATATATATATATATATGTATGTATATATAAACATAAATATATTAATTTAACATTTTAGGGTTTTACATGTGTAATTACCTATGTTTGGTTAAAGGGATAAGATGTCTAAATCAATTAAATAAATTGAAATAATTAACCTATTTATTATTTATGACTTTTACTTTTTTTTAATTTATATAAATAGCAATAAATAGAGACTTATCTGACAATAGACTATCGTAGATGATATGGGTTATAAATTTAGACATATGAGCAATTCTGAGTATCACAAGTAGGATTATAAAAAAAATCTATTCACTTGATAGTAACACCTAGTTTGGATAGTAGTACCATCCATGTGTAGCATCTTCTATGTGGAACTAATGTCCTATTTGTAGGACTATTTCTATTTTATAGGAGCACTTGTGCTTATGTTTGTATTTTCTATTCCTACATGACTAAAGCATGTACCTATGTATTGTACCTAAAAATCTTGATTTTGTGTGAAAACCCCCAGTTTTCTTTACAAATGTGATATGAGAAAAAAACCCTAGTTTCCTTTGCAAATGTGATATGAGAAATATTTGAGTGTGTTAGTAGGATGGACTAGACATAGTCAACACCCAACTATGTAGATAATTTCCTATATACCAATAATCTAAAGAGGGATCATGTCTAATTTAGTTCTCCCACCTATTGATTGATGTATGTGAAAGTGAATGCTAGCCTGAGAATGGCCTTAGATGGCTTGAATGTGGTTGAAATTTGGAATGCTTGAAAATTAGACTTAGGGTTGTTGTAGATGGTAGTAGGTAGAAAGTAGGGAAGAATAGGGATAATGTACCTTTATTTTTCATAACTTTGTCTTTGATTTGAATAGATTTTGCATCTATTTTCCATCTAGTGAATATATATGGACTAGATTTGTATTTATAGGGTTGTTTTGCTTGTGTAGATAAGAAAATGAGCTTAGGTTGAGCTTAGGAGGGCCACACATTTGAAAATGTATCCATTGGGAAGAGTTGGGGATAAAGTTCATAGTGTCCAATTGGGGACACTAGTGCCATGTGGTTGTAGTGTCCTAAATGTGGCACTAATGTACTTTTGGAAGAATGCTAAGAAATTTGGATTGGGGTTAGAGGTGGTAGTTTAGGGACTGTGTCGTTACTAGTTGTAGGTGATAGTGATCTGTTAAATGGCTATAAATGAAAGTCTAAGTATCTATAATAGGTATATGGGAAGCCTAGGGATATGGTAACTCAAGAGACACTCTTAGAATCCAATTTTTGCTTTTAGGTGATTACATTTGTGCTTGATTTATGTTAGTAATGCAGCAAAGTGAATTGAATAGTATAAATGAAAAAGAAGCGTACCTAGACTTACCTTAGAAGTGAATACTATGTAGATGATTTTAAATATGTGAATTTAGGTCTATGTATGTGAAACATGATCCAAAGAAATGTATTACAATAAAACATGAAAAAATTAGTCCTTACTAATGAGATAATCAAAAATAAAAGACTGCTAAAATGAAATAACCGAGTAAAGAGATAGGAAATGAATGAATAAACTTATTGGGTATATGAACCAATGCATGAAATTGGTGAAAACATGTGTGTGTGAATGTTTATAATGATCATATCATTAAATAACTTGAATTGAGTTGATGGTTTGATCAATACTCATATAGGTGGCACAATAACTCAATCTAGTTTTGACTCCATCATTACCCACCCCTATTTCATGGATCCTGGTCTCTATGAATAGTTTGGATAAGACTATACATGTGTCAAAAGCTCTCATGTAGGTGGATCAAGATCTCAAGTAGGACATGACTCCATCATTTCCCCTATGTGAAGTAGATGCAAATTTAGTTATACTACACACAGTGCTAAAAGTATCTAATTGAGTAATCTAATTATATATTCATATTTGTAGCCACTCGATTATATTAGGTAGCTCTAGGCCTCTCAAGAATGCCAAAAATTATAGATGGATTAAGGCATGAATCTAGTGATAACCTAGAATGTGATAGCAAGTGTATATAGTGTATATAATGACATGAATTTTTCCATTCCATCTTATTAACCTGCCTAAATTTGAGTATATAGAAACTATGTGCCATGCCTATACCCATAATCTAGTATCTGATTATATTAAATCTAAATCAAGTATGTAATAGTTGAATCAGTGTAATTGATCTAAATGTATGAGTGATCATGGTGTGCATGATGTCCCTAAATCTAAGTAATAGGTATGAATGTTTGAGTGATCATGTCATGCATGATGCCCCCAAATCTAAGTAACTATTATGAATTTGAATTAAAATGATTTAATCTAAGTTAAATCTAAATATAATTACCAAACCTATGAATTTATCTATGAAAATGTCTATTATACCTAGTGTATTAGTCTGAATGATCTAGATTATCATAAATCTAGATAAAGCTAGGGATATTGGATAGTACAAACTTCTATCACTAGTGTCCCAATCTACATGCTAATGACTACTTGGTATAATCTTTGTGTGGTCTAATTTGACTATTAAACCTTGGTTATGTTTTATGTCTTCCATGAGTCTAGTCATTGTAACTAAGCCTACGTGCTAAAATGTATCTATGAAAATGAAAGATAAGAGCCTAATATCTTTGATAACTCTTATAAATACCCCCTCTTTTGAGGGTAATTGTGAAATCTATGGATGAACTAACCTCAAAATAATTATCTCTACAAAACGCGTTAGCTGGAGCATGATATTCCAATATAATATACAAACATAACATCATAGTGTAAAATTTTTTGGTTAATAGTAGGAAATGAAAGATGTATGTTGTAATCTAGCATTAGACAAGGGTGTCAATATATATGTAATCAATGTATAACAATATTAAAATCTGAGTAACTACCGAGGGGAATGGGGCATGATGTTCATCAAGGCTCCCCAAGTAGGTTAAGTAGATGTATGAGAGCTTGTAAGGCATCAAAAACTTGTGTGTGTGTGTGTGTGTGTGTGTGTGTGTGTGTGTGTGTGTGTGTGTGTGTGTGTGTGTGTGTGTTTGTGTAACAAGCAAATACAAGTGTCATAGTGTAAAACCATACATGCACATGAGGCATGAAAAATTTTGGCCAAGGGGACATAATACAAGGGACATGGGCACATATCACAAAATATGAGAATAAAGACATACAAGGACATGTTAAAATGTCCACATATGCAAAAAATAAGAAATTTAGCATAGAGACATAGAGAAGGACAAGTTCAAATTTTTGCATATAGAAGCATGAAAAAGCACATACAAGGGACATGTGCACATGTCTAAGTCATAAAAAATAAGAAGTGGCATTGATCTGTAAACTTTAGCAATATATATATATATATATATATATATATATATATATATATATATATATATATATATGTATATATTGATTTTGCTTAGTAATAATAATTTAAAGGAATTAATTAATATTAACTTGCAAATTTATTTAAAACAACAATTTTTTAAGGGACATCAAGAAAATCAACACACATAACTGTTAATGGAGTTCACTAGATCTAGGCTACATCTCCGAGTCCTACTCAAAGGTGGAATTGATATATTATTGATGAAAAATTTATTTATACATCACCTTTTCCATAGTAAGGGTTCTTGATCTATAAATAAATGCTTTGATGCCATTGGATCTAGCTCTGGATTTCATATCTCAGCTCTAGCTCTTGGCTCTTGGATCTCGGCTCTGGATCTTGGCTCTGGCTCTTGGATTTGATTATTATCATGTCTTGTGTGTTGTTTTTCACACTTTTATTGTGATATTAAATGACCCCTCCAGACCCTTTATATAGGTTCATAGGTCCACAAAAGGTGGGCTTAGATGATTATCCTTTCCAATTTTAAATAATATTCATAATTGTCCCAAGAACATTAGTTGTGGGATTTAACATTATCCCCCTTTTTAATAATATTTATCTCCACCCTTTTTTATGGGATTTATTTTATCCCATTACAATTTTATATGGAATTTTTATCATATCCTAGATATTCAATTCATGGGCTTCCACATAATTATCAAAATACTAATTAATTATAATATGTGAGGTATAGGTGAATTAATAAGCCATAAGTTGGCCTAGGTTGTGGGTTTTTTAATCCCACATAGAAATTATTTTAGAAATCTTTAAAAATGTCTTTCTTTACCTTTATAATTCACCTTATCCACATGTGTTAACTAAAAATTTGTCCACATGTCTCATGCTATTTTTTTCATGTGCCATCATTTAATTGGCCCATGTTGCCACATCATCACTTTTACTAGGGTTGACCACAACTTTGATTGGTCATAACTTATGCATATGAACTTAGAATTGGTCCATTCAATATGCGTCAAAAATCTTGTAATGATTTATACACCATAGAACTGATTTGGAGAGGTTCCATGCTAGTTAATTTTTTTAGTTTGACTAGATTTGACCACTTATTGACTTGCTTTTTCCATAACTTTGATTGGATACACTAGGAGTATACTCGCTCCATTTTCTATGTTCTACATATCATTGGAAAGGTCTCAATAGGCCATAATAAATTATACAAGTTTTAATCTGATCTAGGACCTTTTCTAAATTAACCTTTGGATCAATCCTCCCTATTAAGAAGGATTTTTATTCTTAAAAAATGGTACTATACCTGATACTCCATGTGAGGATATTTACATGGCACTAACTACTATGAAAATGTTGAATGTCACTTGGTGTTATAACAATCACCATTTTACAATTTCCCTTTTAGGGTCTTACATAGCAACATAATTTACAAATGTTGCCTTCTTGGGTCTTTAAAAACACTGTAACTATACATAATGATTTTAAACATTGCAAATTCTTGGGTCTTATGCATTTATAAACAATGCCTATATTTAGGTCTTACAAACATGAATACATATTTGCACATACTGAAACATATAGATTAGAATATACAACCTATCTTCCAATTTATTCTTGATGCTTCTTATGTTGGTATTTTCATGTTGCCCTACAGTGTTCCTATCTACAACATACTAAAGGCACCATTTTCCTATAACAGTTATTACCATTGTGCTCACATGAGATATTCTATCCCATCTTTTACAATTTTATACTGATTTTTATTCTTGGAAAAGTTATCTTTCTCAGAGACAAATATGGTTCTCCTATGACAATGCCATTAAAATGGAGTGGAACTGCATCATATTCAACTTCATCTAGGAAGTTGGAGGTAATTTCAAACCTTAGTTTACATGTTTTACTTACATGTACATTATTAAAAGCATCTATCGTATCCAATGAATATAGTTTGAGATGTGGCTTAGTTGCCAAACCTAGGATTTCTACATCTTTAGAAATCAGATTTATTTGATAATTTTTATCAAAGATAGAATCTATATTAGAATTTCTAACTATTATTCTTTTAAATAAGTGGTGTTTACCTTTCTAGGGTGAATCTCTGAACTGTCAGCTTGTCTTTGACTATCGTCTCCCTATTCATTATTTCTTAGGGTCTGATTGACAAGGTTTTGTCTTATACTTGAATGAAGATGTAGTTACAACCTTTGTCTAAGTTTTCTTATCTTATTTCAACATTTTCCCCTTAGCATTGAATTCAAAACCAAACTTCATGTCTTCTTTAGGTAATTTTTTTGTCAGTCTACTTCTTGACATGTCTCTTAAGCATCCTTATAGGGATTTATGAGGTATAATTTTAAGATACATTCAAGTATTTTTTTTTAATACCTCGATAAGTCATCTAAAGATGTATCATTAGATTTAAGTACTTCATCTTCTTATAATGCTTCCTTTAAATATTTAAGGTATTCTAAGTTGTTGCTTGAGTAACTCTTCATCTCATCTTCATGGGAAGATTGTCCCTCACCTCCATATCCTAATCCTATGTAAAGTAGTCTCTTCACAACTTGGATAGGTTGGACAATTCCTTGACCATTAATTCAAAGGCCCTTTCTATTAAATCCCATCTTTGCTAGCATCTTAGAACCTATTCCCCTTGTTTGCTTCTCAAATGTATCAACATAAGTACTTGATAAATGTATAGAGTTAGAACACAAAGTATCTATAAAATTATTAATATAATTAGACTAATTGAGCTAATTGCTTTCATTTTCTGAATGTAACATAATATTTAGTACCTAACTTAGAAACATCTCTCAAAGGAATCCTTCATTTACTACTTGAAGTGTAGGAGAACTGGGCTTTGTAGATTCTCTGACAGGTGCCTTCCCTTCTACTTCGCATCTTTGCTAGTACTAAGCTAGAGCTTTGTGAATGTATAAATTCTAGAATTGATCCATAATGTGACCTTATTTGGAGCAGTAGCCATAGACTTTTGACTCCACTCATATTTTCTTCTTTTGATGAAGTTCTTCATACATTGTTGCCCGTAGAAAATCAATGCTTTGTTGGAGGTTATCAATTTGTAACTCTTATCTTTGTTTTATAGCTTGATTTCATGGTTATTTTAATTGTAAGTATTACATCAATATAATGACAATAATATTTAAAGCAACAAATGAACTTGAGCTAGCATTGGATCCATAGCATTCCACAAAATGTGCATAAAATCACAATTACACCAACATGAACTTAGCTCTGATACCAACTTGATTCATAAACTTTAGCAAAATATGATTACATATATTAATTTTTATTAATAAAAATAATTTATGGAGTTAATTAATATTTAACTTGAAAATTTATTTAAAACAACAATTTTTCAAGAGACATCAAGAAAATCAACACACATAATTGTTAATGGAGTTCACCCGATCTAGGCTATGTCTTTAGGTCCTGCTCAAAGTTTGAATCAATTGATTATTGATGAAAAATTTCTTTATACATCATTTTATCCCTAGTAAGGGTTCTTAATCTATAAATAAATGTTTTTATGCCATTGGATCTAGCTCTTGGCTCTCAGATCTCAACTCTGGCTCTTAGCTCTTGGATCTCAGCTCTGGCTCTTACTTTTGGCTCTGGCTCTTGGCTCTTGGCTCTCAACTCTTAGCTATGATTATTCTCAATTATTGTGTGTTATTTTTCACACTTTGATTATGATTTCAAATAACCCCTCTAAACTCTTTATATAATATTCATGGGTCCACAAAAAGGTGGGCTTAGATTGTTATGCTTTTCAATTTTGAATAATATTCATAATGATCCCAAGATCATTATTTGTGGGATTTAACATTATCCATTTTTTTTATAATATTTATCTCCACCTTTTTTTTAAGGGATTTATATTATCCTATTACAATTTTATATGGAATTTTGATAATGTCCCACATATTTAATTCGTGGGCTTCCACATAATTATCAAAATACCAATTAATTATAATATGTGAGGTATGGGTGAATTAATAAGCCATCATTTGGCCTAGGTTATGGGTTTTTTATCCCATAGAAATTATTTTAGGCATCTTTAAAAATGTATTTCTTTAACTTTATAATTCACCTTAGCCACATGTGTCAACTACAAATTTGTCCACATGCCTCATGATAATTTTTTCACGTGCCATCATTTAATTGGTCCATTTTACCACATCATCACTTTGACTGGTCATAACTTCTATATATGGACTCAAAATTAGTCCATTCAAAATGTGTTGAAAAGATTGTGATGAGCTCTACATCATAGAACTGATTTGGAAACATTCCATTTTAGTAAATTTTTGTATTGTAAATAGCTTTGACCACCTATTGACTTACTTTAACTGAAACTTTAATCATATACACTAGGAGCATACAAGCTTTGTTTTCTACATTCCACATACCGTTATAAAGGTCTCAATAGGCCCTATGTAATGGTGTAGGTTCTGATCAGATCTAGGACCTTTTATAAATTAACCTCTAGATCAATCCTCCTCATTAAGAAGGCTTTCTGTCCTAAAAAAGTTTTAACTAGACCTAGTAGTCCATGTGAGGATATTTACATGGAGCTTATTACTATGAAAATGTTGCACATCTCCTAGTTTTATAACAATCACCATTCTACAATTTCCCTCTTAAGGTCTTACATACAAACATAATCTACAAATGTTTCCCTTCTTGGGTCTTTAAAAATAGTGTAACTATACATAATGATTACAAACATTTCCCATACTTGGGCCTTATGTATTTATAAATAATGCCTATATTTAGGTCTTACAAATATGTATACATATTTTCATATACTAGAACATATAGATTAAAATATACAACCTATCTTATAGACTATTCCTAATGCTTCTCATGATGGTATTTTCATGTTGCCCTATAGTGTTCCTATCTACAACATACTAAAGGCACCCTTTTCCTATAACGGTTATTGACAATGTGTTTGCATGAGATATTCTATCCCATCTTTTACAATGTTATACTCATTTTTCTTCTTGGAAAAAGTTTCTTTTCTTAGAGACAAATATGGTTCTCCTATGATAATTCCATTAAAATGGAGTGTATCCACATCTAATTCAACTTTATCTAGGAAGTTGGAGGTAATTGCAAACCCTAGTTTACATGTTTTACTTACATGTACATTATTACCATCATCTATCTTATCTAATGAATAGGGTTTGAGATGTGGCTTATTTTCCAAACCTAGGGTTTATACAACATCTTCAAAAATCAGATTTATTTGATAATTTTAAACAAAGATAGCATCTATCTTAGAATGCTTAACTATTATTCTTTAAAATAAGTGATGTTTACCTTTCTAGGGTGATAATCTCTAAACTATCAACTTGTCCTTGACTATCATCTCCCTTATTATTGTTGTCTCAAGGTCTACTAGATGAGGATCTATCTTCATCTTAATTAAAAATGTAGTCACAACCTTTGCCTGAGGTTATGTATAAATTTTCCTATCTTCTTTCAGTATTTTCCCCTTAGCATTGAAGAAAAAACCAAACTTCATGTCTTCTTTAGGTAATTTTGTTTTGTCAGTATTCTTCTGAACATGTCTCTTAAGCATCCTTATATGGATTTTTGAGGAATAATTTTAAGATACATTTGATTATTTTTTATTTTCATACCTCAATAAGTCATCTGAAGATGTCTCATTAGATTTAACTACTTCATCTTCTGATAATGCTTCCTTTAACTCTTTAGAGTGTTTTAAATTTCTACTTGAGTAACTCTTCAACTTAGCTTCATGGGAAGATTGTCCTTTACCTCCATATCATAATCTTGTATAAAGTGGTCTCTTCACAACTTGGATAGGTTGGATAATTCCTTGACCATTAATGCCAAGGCCCTTTATATTAAATACCATATTGGCTAGCATCTTAGAACCTATTTCCATTGTGTGTTTCTCAAATGTATCAGCATAATTACTTGATGAATGTATAGAGTTAGAACACAAAGTATCCCTAACATTTTAATATAATCAGAAGAGTTTATTTAATTACTTTCATTTTTTGAATGTAAGATAATATTTGGTACCTGACTTGGCAATATCTTTTATAGGAATCCTTCATCTGCTACTTGATGCCTAGGAGAACTGGGCTTTGCAAATTATCTGATAGGTGCCTTCCCTTTTGCTTTGCATCTCTATTTGTACTAGGCTAGAGCTTTGTGAATGTGCATATTCTATCTTTGATCAACAATGTGACATTTGGAGTAGTATCCATAGACTTTTGGCTCCACTCACATTTTCTTCTTTTGATGACGTTCTTGTTATAGTTTGACATACAGAGCATCAATGCTCTGTTGGAACTTCTTGATTTATAACTCCTATCTTTGTACTATAGCTTAATGTCATGGTTATTGAAAATATAAGTATTGCATCAATATAATGACAATAGTATTCAAAAATAGTTAAACTTGAGCTAACATTGGAAAAATAGTATTCCATAGAATGTGCATAAAATCATAATTACACTAACATAAACTTAGCTCTGATACCAACTTGATCCATAAACTTAAGCAAAATATGCTTACATATATTGATTTTACTTAATAATAATAATTTATGAAATTAATTAATATTTAACTTAAAAATTTATTTAAAATAATAATTTTACAAGAGACATCAAGAAAATCCACACATACAATTATTAACAAATTTCACTCAATTTGGGCTACATCTTTGGGTCTTGCTCAAAGGTGGAACCGATCAATTATTGATGTAAAATTTATTTATACATCACATTATCCCTATCAGGGTTTTTTTTCTATAAATAAATGTTTTTATGCCACTAGCTCTTGGCTTTCAGCTCTAGCTCTTGGCTCTTGGCTCTCAACTCTCAACTCTAGCTCTCGCTCTCAACTCTAGCTCTTGGCTCTAGACTCTTAGCTCTCAGCTCTTGGATCTGATTATTCTCAATTCTTATGTGTTATTTTACAAAATTTGAATGTGATTTTAAATGACCCCTCTAGACCCTTTATATAGGTTCATAGGTCCATAAAAGGTGGTATTATATGATATCCTTTCCAATGTTAAATAATATTCATGATTATCCCAAGACCATCATCTGTGAGATTTAACATTATCCCCTTTTTTAATAATATTTATCTCCACCTTTTTTTATGGGATTTATATTATCTCATTACAATTTTATATGGAATTTTGATAATATCTCCCATATTTAATTCGTGGGCTTCCACATAATTATCAAAATATAAATTAATTATAATATATGAGGGACGGGTGAATTAATAAGCCATAAATTGGTGTAGGTTGTGGGTTTTTTTAATCCCACATAGAAATTATTTTAGACATGTTTACAAATGTCTTTATTTACCTTTATAATTTAGCTTAGCCTCATGTGTCAATTGAAAATTAGTCCACATGTCTCATGTTAATTTTTCCACATACCATCATTTAATTGGTCCATGTTGCCATGTCATCACTTTTATCGGGTTTGACCACAACTTTGATTGGTCATAACTTCTACATATGGACTCAGGATTGGTCCATTTAAAATGCATCAAAAATATTACAATGAGCTCTTCACCATATAACTAATTTAAAAACATTCCATGTTGGTAAGTTTTTGTAGTTTGACCATATTTGATCACTTGTTGACTTTCTTTGATCAAAACTTTAACCGACTACACTAGGAGCATATGAGCTCTATTTTATGCATTCTGCATACCATTGGAAAGGTCTCAATAGGACCTACATAATTATGTAGGTTTTGATTTGATCTAGGAACTTTTCTAAATTAACCTCTAGATAAATCCTCCCCATTAATAAGGCTTTTTGTCCTAAAAAAATTGGTACTAGACATAGTACTCCGTGTGAGGATATTTACATACCATTGACTACTATGAAAATTTGGCATGTCACATGGTGTTTTAACAATCACCATTTTATAATTTCCATCTTAGAGTATTACGTAGCAACATAATTTACAAATGTTTCCCTTCTTGGGTCTTTACAAACATTGTAACTCTACATAGTGATTACAAACATTACCCATACTTGGGTCTTATGCATTTATAAACAATACCTATATTAAGGTCTTACAAACATGCATACATATATGCACATATTAAAACATATAGATTAAAATTTACAACATATCTTACAATCTATTCTTGATGCTTCTCATGATGGTATTTTCATGTTGTCCTATAGTTTTCCTATCTACAACATACTAAAGACACCCGTTTCCTATAAATCTTATTGACAATGTGCTCACATGAGATATCATATCCCATATTTTACAATTTTATACTAATTTTTCTTCTTGGAAAAAGTTGTGGGTCTAATGAATAGGGTTTGAGATGTGGCTTAGCTTCCAAACCTAAGGTATCTACAACATCTTTAGAAATCAGATTTCTCTGATAATTTTTATCAAAGATAAAATCTATCTTAGAATGCTTAACTATTATTATTTTAAAGAATTTTTGTTTTCCTTTCTATGGTGATAATCTTTGAACTATTAGCTTGTCCTTTACTATCATCTCCTTGATTATTATTGTCTCAGGTTCTGCTTGATGAGGTTTTATCTTTTGCTTGATTGAAGATGTAGTTATAACCTTTGCTTGAGGGTGTGGATAAGTTTACTTATCTTATTTTATAATTTTACCCTTACAATTCAATTAAAAACCAAACTTCATGTCTTCTTTAGGTAATTTTGTTTTGTAAGTCTTCTTCTTGACATGTCTCTTGAGCATCCTTCTAGGGCTTTTTGATGCATAATTATAAATGCATTCATTTTTTTTAATTTTCATACATTGATAAGTCATATGAAGATGTCTCATCATATTTAACTACTTCATCTTTAGATAATTCTTCCTTAAACTCTTCAGGGTGTTTTAACTTGTTGCTTGAGTAACTCTTTAGATCAACTTCATGGGAAGATTGTCTTTCACCTCTATATCTTAATTTTATGTAAAGTGGTCTCTTTGAAACTTAGATAGGTTGGATAATTACTTGACCATTAATTCCAAGGCTCTTTCCATTAAATCCCATCTTGGCTAGCATCTTAGAAACTATTCCCCTTGTGTGCTTCTAAAATGTATCAGCATAATTACTTGATGAATGTATAGAGTTAGAACACAAATTAGCTCTAAAATTCTTAATATAATTATAATAATTAATTTCATTACTTTCATTTTCTAAATGTATCATAATATTTGATCCATGATTTGAAATATCTCTCAGAGGAATCCTTCATCTGCTACTTGATGCCTAGGAGAACTAGGCTTTGTAGATTCTTTGACAGGTGCCTTCCCTTTTGCTTTGCATCTCTATTGGTACCAGGATAAAGCTTTGTGAATGTTAAAATTATATAATTGATCCATAATGTGACCTTATTTGGAGTAATAACCATATAATTTTGACTCCACTCGTATTTACTTCTTTTGATGACGTTCTTGATGTAGTTCTAGCCACAGAGCATCAATGCTCTATTGGAGCTTCTTGATCTATAACTCCTATATTTGTTCTATAATTTACTATTATGGTTCTTGTGATTCTAAGTATTACATCAATATAATGACAATAGTATTTAGCAACAACTAAATTTAAGCTAGCATTGGATCCATAGTATTCCATAAAATGTGCATAAAATCACAATTACACAAACATGAACTTAGCTCTGATACCTAATTGATCTGTAAACTTTAGAAAAATACACTTACATATATTTATTTTTCTTAATATTAATAATTTATATAATTAATTAATATTTGACTTAAAATTTTGTTTAAAACAAAAATTTTGTAAGAGACATCAAGAAAATCGATACACATAATTGTTAACATAGTTCACCTGATCTGGGCTACATCTTTGGGTCATGCTCTAAGGTGGAATAAATTGATTATTTATGAAAAATTGATTTATACATCACCTTATCCCTATTAGGTGTTCTTGATCTATAAATAATTGTTTTGATGCCACTGGATCTTGATCTAGCTCTTGGATCTCAACTCTAGCTCTTGGCTCTCAGCTCTCAGCTCAAGCTCTTGGCTCTGATTATTTTCAAGACTTGTGTGTTATTTTTCACACTTTGATTGTGATTTCAAATGACCCCTTCAAACATTTTATATAGGTTCATGGGTCCACAAAATGTGGGTTTGGATGATTATCCTTTCCAATTTTAAATAATGTTCATAATTATCCCAAGACAATTATTTGTGGGATTTAACATTATCCCCTTTTTTAATAATATTTATCTCCACCAATTTTTTATGGGATTTATTTTATTCCTTTAAAAATTTATATTTAATTTTTATAATATCCCACATATTTAATTTTTGGGCTTCCACATAATTATCAATAGACCAATTAATTATAATATGTGAGCATGGGTGAATTAATAAGCCATATGTTGGCCTAGGTTGTGGGGTTTTTAATCCCACATAGAAATTATTCTAGACATCTTTAAAAATATATTTATTTACCTTTATAATCTACCTTAGCCACATGTTTCAACTAAAAATTTGTCCACATGTCTCATTCTAATTTTTCCATTTGCCATCATTTAATTATTCCATGTTGCCACATCATCACTTTTACCAAGTTTGACCACAACTTTGACTGGTCATAACATTCACATACATAATCAAAATTGGTCCATTCAAAATGCATCAAAAATATTATTATGATCTCTACACCATAGAAATAATTTGGAAACATTACATGTTTGTTAATTTTTTAGTTTGACCAAATTTGACCACCTATTGACTTGTTTTGTCTAGAACTTTGATTGACTATACCAAGAGCATACAAGCTTCATTTTATACATTTCACATACCATTGGAAAGGTCTAAATAGGCCCTACATAGTGGTAAAGGATTCAATATAATCTAGGACCTTTCCCAAATTAACCTCTAGATCAGGTATAGAATTCAAAAATCAATGTCATATTCAAATTCTCTTGAATATGTAAGAAGCATAGTAACATATTCAAGTCTAATCTAGGAACTAGAAATGAAATTATGTATAACTATGTAATACAAGTCTATGTATATGTTAGGGTGCATATATACTGAATCTAACTAGTGATAGTTAGTAAAAACTTTGAGCAATGAATACCAATGATCAATATAAATAAAAACCAATGTGTAACTAGAATTCATAGTATGTAAAGACAAAAATTGGTTATAATAACTTTATAGGATATGCCCCTAAGTGGGTGGATGTATCAATGTATAAAAGTGGATCAGTTTAAATGCCCTAAATGGGTAGATAATAGTTGGTTTTAATTAGTCTAATAGACCAAATTCTTATTTAGAATCTACAAGCACTCGATATGAACAAGTGAATCATATATGTATGATAAAACCAACAACAATAGGATAGCTAACAATATGCAATATCTAGTAAGTAGTAAAAATGTAAACAAAGTAATGCATATAATCTATAAAAAATTTAGATTTTTGAAATATTTTTTTATATTCTAACATATTATATTGTTATTGTTTTTTTTGAGTTAAACTATGTACAAGCATATGAAATTGAAATATGTACAAGGAGTGAGAGAGAGAGAGAAGGAAGTATATATAATGGTAGGAACCATACTAACCTATGATTCTCATGGGAGACTCACCATCACCATGACTTATGTGAAAGAGTGGAATAGTGATCATACATATAATGTGGAATGGAAACTATGAGCCCATGATTTGGTGTGAGCTATAATCTAAACTTGAAGCTACATGAGTAGTGATGTGATGATCTGGTAGCACTGACTATGATACCCTATGAACTATGTGGGTCTTTGAGACCCATCTAGTAGATCTAGAAGATATAGGTGATGTAGGTGCCCTATACTAAGAACCCATAGACCCTAATATAATTGATCTTAGTGTAAAATGTGTAGAGGAATATCCTCTATAATCTATTACATATCTATGATATAATGGTCTCTATAGTAATGGTCTCTGATGGAGAGTATGTGTGCATGTAGACACCATAGAAGTAGACTTGGCTTGCTCTAAGGACTATGCTAAACATTTTTATGTATGCATAGGATTTGTATACTCTATTGTAATGGATAGCCATGCAATATTTGATAGTGGAACTAGAAATGTAATTAGTGTCAGTGCTGGAAGTGGGATTGGAATTTGTTTTGAAACTACTTATGGGATGGGAAGAGGATAATCATATGAGAAAATATAAATCTTAACCACCTAATTAGGATGTATAAACTTAAGGCATCAATGTATTATATATGTGATGGCTCTAATATTTTACAATCATGGCCTACCCAATAATATTTCAAATACACCTGCACTAGGCACTACGAGAAACTGAGTGGCTATGTGTGCTGGTCCAACCTATAATGGAAGCAAAATATCCTTAATGGAGATCTGAACATGGCTAATAATACCACCAATGATTGTATTTGTAGGGAATATCCCACTTTGTGTAGCCCAAGTGCTTTAAAAATGTCATGGTGTACATGTTTATGTTTGACCTATTGTCAACCATGACACTATCAATAGGATGGTGGTCTATATATGCTCGATAAGGATCGCATGTAAATTTATGTAATCATCCACAATATCCTACTCCAAAAATGTGATAAGTGGTTTAGGTGGTACTATAGTGTGATACATGTTAATTATTTTATTTATGGGATGTGTCTCCTTTATAACTGTGTAATAGGAACATGGTGGTGGATGATCTTGGTATGTATAATAAACACCTGATGTGCCCCTAGCCTCATTATCTATATTCTTAGGAAAATAATTTGAAAATATCTAAAGTGCCTTTGCCTTTGTTTACTATTTTAGTGCCTTTTTGGGTGTGCCCACATCAATAATTTTGGCCTTAATGAGATCATATATCTTGTGCTTCAAGCTAATGCTTTTATTTATGGAGTGTCCTAATGCCATGTGATACTCAAATAATGCATTGGAATCATAAAACTGTAGAAGAGATTATGTCATATCAACCTCTTTAATGGAAGGGAGAGATATGACATTGCATTCTAATAGTTGTTGCATAACTCATGCTAGTGACTCTGGTAAATTAGCAAATACTCTACACTAAGGATAATAAAACTAATTTGGGAGAAGGATTTAAAACTTCAATGACTATTATATTTTTATCTATTTTTTTCTCTATGGTCTTGACCTTGTATGGAGGTTTTCTTGAACTCTTAATATTTGAATTTGATCCATTTGTGTATTTGATTTTACCTATTACTAAGAGCTTAACCTCTCATTTCTTAATTGTGTGGCACATATCTATAAATGTATTACTTAATGAAGTGCTGGTAATATAATTTTTTTAAATATGTCTTGAATATCTGTATCTTCTATGGGGATAGTCACTTTTGATAATATTATCTTGTACCATAAGACAATCGGTCATGGGATCATTTGACTTTTTATTTAGATGTGACACTTATGGATATGATATATTGTCACTAATGTTGATAGATAAGTGTGATAGGAACATATATCCTAAAGGTTTAAATGCCATGATAGATTGGTTAGGCAAATCATAGAACCAATGTATGGTATAATCCTTGAGATTATATAGAAAGAGCTTTGTAATAAGATAATTGTTGGACACATAGTCCAAGCATGCTACATGAAAGGCTCTAAGGTGATGTACTAGATCACCCTTTCCATCATATAATTTGAGCTTGGGTGTTAGTAAAATAGATGGAAAAGGAGTTGATTCAAGGTGTTGTGCCAATGGTGTATGTAATAGAATGTTGGAATACACAACATGTGAAGGCTTAGCTACTCCTTGTTTAAGATGTAAAACCTTAAATTACAAAGAAAGAAACTTATACATAAGGTATTATACATTGAGAGGAGAATAAATAGACACAAGTGGTGTAGTTGTCATGAATGGTTGAATAACAATTTTTGGTTGTGTTGTTTGAGTTGGTTGAGTGGGCTCCACTGAAGGTGTAACAACATAATTAACTGGAGGAGTGGAATATTGACCATTATCGTTCTTTTTGAGTTCCTCTTGAATAATTTTTATGAAATCATCTTGTATATCATTATGTTTGGACATAAAGTCTTGTAATTAATGCTTATCCATTTCATCAAACCTATTATTGAATCCTACCATTTTAGGTTGAAGGTAGGAAAACAAGTTTTGTATATTTTGGAGTTTTTAAGAATAGTAACCTATGAAAGTTTTTACAAAAGTTAAATATTGTAGAAAATTATGATAGTTTTAGATTTGAAATATAAGTATATATAAAAAAGGATACAAACCTTAAGTGTGTATAAGGTTATGGTTTTTGAATCTAGGGTTTCTTTGCAATAATATAAATTATATGTGAAAGAAATTGTATCCACAATGAAAATTAATTTTAATTAGCTAGGTTGTCTAAATAAAATTAAAAAATTAGAAATATGCATCCCTAAATTTATTGCACAAAAATAAGAATTAATGCAAGCTAGGTTTTATGTAATGCTTGAAGTAAGATGAGTTTAACAAATGATTTAACCTTTTAGGGTTTTACATATGTAATTACCTATGTTTGGTTAAAGGGATGAGATGTCTAAATTAGTTAAATAAATTTCAATAATTAACATATTAATTTTTTATGACTTTGCCCTTGTTTGAATTTATATAAATAGAAAAAAATAGGGATAAATAGAGAGTTAGCTAAAAATATATTGTCATGGATGATCTAGGTTCTAAATTTGGAGATCTAAGTAGTTTTGAGTATCACAAGTAGGATTTTGATATTCATCTATTCACTGGATAGTAGTGCCTAGTTTATACAGTAGTGTCATATGTGTGTAGTGTCCTCTATATGGAACTAATATCCTATTTTCATGACTATTTACATTTTTAGGGAGTACCTGCTCCTATGTATGTATGTTTTATTCTTGTGTGACCAAATCCTGTAACTATGTATTGTACCTATAAATATTGATTTTGTATAGAAACCCTAGTTCTCTTTACAAATATCATATGAGAAATATTTTAGTGTGTTAGTAGGATGGAATGGACATCCTCAACACCTTGATATGTAGAGAGATACCTAAATACCAATACTTTGAATATGGATCAAGTTTGATGTAGTTATCCCACCTAGTGTTTGATGTATGTGTAAGTGAGTGCTAGCATGAGAGTGGCCTTAGATGCCTTAAATGTGATTGATATTTTGAATGATTAAAAACTAGACTTAGGGTTATTTTAGATGGTAGTATGCATAAATTAGGGTATAATTGGGATAATGTACCTTGATTTTGCAAAAAATTATCTTTGGTTTGAATAGCTTTTGCATCTATCTTCCATCTAGTGAATAGAGGTGGATTAGACTTATATTTATAGGGTTTTTTTTCTTGTGCAGATAAGAAGCTAAGATTAGGCCAACCATAAGAGGGGAACATATTCAAAAAACTATTTTTTATGAAGAGTTAGGGCTAAGAATAGTAACATATAATTGGGGACATAAGTGTCATGTGGCTGTAGTTTCCCAAATGTTGTGTTAATGTCATTTTGGTAGAATGCTAGGAAAGTTGGATTAGGGTTAGAGGTGATAGTTCATGGATTGTGTCTTGACTAGCTATAAGTGACTATGCTTTGTTGAATGGTTGAAAATATGAGTCTAAATCTATATAATAGGTCTATTAAAAGCCTAAGGATGGGGTAACTCAAATGATACTCCGAGCATCCAATTACTTCTTTAAGTGATTACACATACATGATTAATTTTTTTATTTTGATTTATGTTATGGATATTTGAATTATGAATGTTTTTTATTTTACATGTATGGTAGATGGTTATATGGATAGATATGATTTGATATAGCAATAGTTCTTCCTGATTTTGATACGTTATAGCACATATTAATCCTTTTATATGTTATTATGGTTTAAAATGAAATGGAAAAATGTATGAATGCATGGTTAGATATCCACATTTAATGTTTCACTTTGATTTCTATTTCCAACATTAATAGTTGAGTAAGAGTTGAGCAACCTTTGTTTAATATAGTGTAAATGATATACACCAATGGTATGAAATAACCATGATGACTATTTTGGTGTACACATAAAGATTGAAAGATTAATATGTTCAAGAATTAGTGTATCATGATATGGAAGATTATAATCACACCCACATAATGATATTAACTAAAAACTCCAAGGATAATGAAAACATTATAATAATAAAAACTATGTAAATGTGAAAAACACATAATAAAAGAAAAAAACCACTCAAAAAAGATACATAAATGATTAATAAAGTACATGATGAAAAACATAAAATTAATCAAATGAAAATAAAAAAACATAATAAATAAAATGAATAAAATGATATATAAATTTAATCAAATGACTTTGTGAACATCCTAGGCTAGATTTGAACCTTTGGTTATTGAGATACATGACAATGTTGATCACCTGATGAGTATGTCCTAAAAAAAATATTATTTTGGATGGGTATGCATAAAAGTGAAATCACACATGATATTATGGGATAATTACGGTGGTGGTGTCTAAACTAACCCTAGAGACCCCATGTCTCTAATTTTTGCCTACATAATCCACCATTAACAAATTCTGAGTGGATATATCATACTAGATATAGTTCTCCCAATATGAGAATCGAATAAACAGTGATGATATAGTGTAAATTTTGGATGAGTAGATGAGTTATTTCCCTCCCAAGAATATTAGTGAGTGGATGATGATGTTGTGTGAAATATATATGTGTGATAAATTTGAATATACAATGTGGTTTATGTTTGGATGTGTAGATAAACATGTGTAGATATAGATACTGAGGATAATGGGCATATACAAGATATTACTATAAGCATGAACAAGAACATGGTTACAAAAATGTAAGGGTCAAACCCTAAATTAACATGTCATGTTTGGATGGTGGAATAAGTGACTAATTGTAAATATACAAATGATGAATGTAATGGGATGCCCCCAAGTAACTAGGAGTTATATAGACAATGGATTACACATGGCACTAGAAACTAGTTTTCACCATGGTACTTTCCCAAAGCATTTTTGAAGTGGTTTTCACTTTTAGATGTATTATTTTTCTTTCTCTTTTTTGACTTTATCTATTTATTTTCTATTTTTTATTTTTTGACACTTACTATATGTACAAAAACACTATAATTACTTAAGCATAGAACCATTGGAGGTGCATGATTTTTAGGGCTCCTCGATATCCTATCTATATTTAGTATTTATAAGCTCTAGATCCATATTTAGAAATGATTATGTATGGGCCCAATAAATTTAGTTCCAAATTTCCTCTCTTTTCCCATTTTGCATTAGTAATATGTTGTTTTTATTTGGGGACAAGATTGTTGATATAAAATTCCCTATCTTTAATCCTCTTATTATAGCTATGGTGAAGGTAATTTTGGTAAAATTGTAAGTATTTTAACATATTGCAATGTTTCTCATTAAGGAGGTCAAGTTTTCTTAGGCATGAAATGTGTTAAGATTAATCATCAATAATATTTTGGAGATATATGCATAAAGATATAATCTTGACTTCAATAGGTAATATGGACACAATAGTATAGAAAATTGAGTATGGGGTTTCCCCCATGGGTGTGTAAATGCTTATGTGATATGCCCATAAGATGGGATAAAGGTACGTATACTAGTCATGACCAACTAACTTGATAAATCATTTAATAATTTTGAGGATGTCTTTATTTTTTGCCTTTATTTGGTTGTTACCTTATGGGTAGTAAGGAGTGGACCACTTGTGTTTAATATGGTAATTATTACAAAGGGACTTGACATATTTATTTTTGAATTATTTTATATTATTAGAGATGATAGTATATGGGATTCCAAATGACATATAATATGTTTTAAGTTAATTTTGTAAATTTATTTACTGATGAAATATGTTAGGGGCATAAACTCAACCCATTTGTTAAAGTATTCATTGGTGATAATAATATTTTTGTGGTCATATAAATAATTAGAACTAATTTTACCAATGAGGTCTAACCCCCATGTGTAAAATGGGCAAGGTGTGGTGATAGGATCTAAAGATTGTAAAGGACTATGTATAATATCACCATGATTTTGTAGAGGCATACATTTCTTAACATAAGCACAAGGCTTAGATTCTATTTTAGGCCAATATTAACCTACACACAAGAGTTTCTTAACAAGATCTATACCACTAGAATGAGCACTAAAAATTCCCCCATAAAATTATCTAATGGTCAATGTGAAATCCTCAAAATTTACACACTATAATAGTGTTCCATAATAACTTATTTAATATAGGGTTTAACCAAGGATATTATAGTGGGATGTTCATTAGATGAAGGATTTGTGTTGGCTATGTGTTAATTTGGTTGGAATGGTGTTGTTATGGATATATTCATAAATGTCACTATACCAAGGAGAAGTGGGACCAACCACCTCACAAACTATCTTAAAATTTGGAGTATCATACATTGGTATTATCAAATATTCTACAAGAAATTATATTATAAAATGAACAAATTATGTCCATGGAATCAATTGCTCTATTATTGGCCCTTGGAACTTGTTCAAATTGTATAGCTGTGAATCACAACTTTAGTTTATCCACCATACTCTTGTATGGGATTATTTTTCATCATGATCTTGGAATTAATCAGTGACTTGATTTATGATGATTTTTGAATCACTAAAAACAATAATATTATTGATACCTAATTGTATTGCAAGTTTAAGACTAGCTATAAGGGATTCGTATTATACTATGTTGTTTGTATAAGCAAATTTAATCTATAATGTTTTTATAATTAGGTATCTATAAATAGTAACCAATAAGATACCTACCCCAAAATGATGATTGGTAAAATAACCATCAAAATATAATTTCTAGACTAGGGATTAATTAATTAATATAATTGCTTCATCCAAGAAATCTGTGATGAGAGGTATGTGATATTCTAGAGGGGCCTTTACTAATGCATATTTTAATACCTATCCTTTTGTTTATATTTTATTTTCATACTCAAGATAAAACTCATTAAGAATCATTACAAACTTATTCAATCTACATATCAAAACTACTTTGGCTAAGAGATATTTACGAGGGCCAATTTTGGGAATGATTTTTGTTTGATTATTAAGCATGTAAAAGTGAAGTTTTTAGGAAGAAAACACAACCATGATACATTATTTTTACATGGGAGATTAATTAAGCTCATGTGACACCAAAGTAATTCTTAGGTAATAAACTACTCATTCTAATCCACTGTCATCATGGTGTGTCAACAATGCTCTCAATGCATATTGTGTAGTAGATATACATATAAAGGGAAAAAATTCATGTAGTAGGTGGCATCAATACTAGTGGATTAGATATATATTGTTTAATATTTTCAAATGCTCTATTATAGTATTCATTCCAAGTAATATAGTGTATTTCTTAATCAAGAATGTGAACATATGAAAAATGTTTGCTAGTTGTAATATGAACAATCAAATTGCCTAAATTTTACCTTGCAAACTATGGAGTTTATTGATATTTTTAGGTGGAGGCATATTCATGATAGTTGAAAATTTATAAGAATCAACCTTTATGATATAGTGTGAAACTATGAATCCCAATAAATTTATCTATGTTACCCTAAAGACACACATCTTTGGATTCAAATAAAGATTGTACTCTCTTATTCTTCCAAAAAAATTGTGAAACATTTTAGGATGCTCTGATCTAGATTTATATTTATAAAGAATGGCATCAACATAGTATTCCATGATATCATGAAGCATATCATGGAAGGTAAATATAATCAGTCTCTGGTATGTGTCTCTAGAATTATTGAGACCAAAGGGAATTACTTGATAGAAAAAGGTGCCCCAAAGTGTTGTAAATGTTGTATTGTGTTGATCCTCAAGAAATATTTTGATTGGATTATTACTTGATAAACTATCCATTAAATACAACATCTCATGAACAATGATAAATTCCACAATCATATTTATGTTTGGTAATGGAAAGTCATCTTTGGTACATACCTTTTTTGTATCCCTAAAGTATATACATACCTTACTTCTGGTTGGTTTCTTTGGTACTAGCATAATATTAGATATCCAATCTAAGTAATATATGGGATGGATTAAGCCATATTATAATTAATTTTTTAATTCCTTATTCAATAAAAGTGAAACTTTGGGATGCACTTTTATAAGTTTATAATTTATAGGTTTTGCATCCAAATGTACCATAATATGATGCACAACAAGTGAAGGATCAATCTCTCCCATGTCTGCATAAGACCATGTAAAGATGTCAAATAGTTATATAATTAAAAGGGTGAAGGTTTGTTATTATTCTTGAGTTAATGATGCAATAAGTTTGACTATTTTTGTATTCTCCTTTGTCCAAATGTTATCTATGATGGTATCTTCAATTAGGAGAGTTGATTCATTTTGATATTTTATGCATAGTGGATGAAGGTTAAGTTCCTCTTAGATGTATTATTCTTATGATGTTGTGTTATTGATTTGATGATATGATAATAGTTCCCTAAAATATGTAGAATCATCTAACTATATGTAAAAACCCTTCTTATGATTGCCTATTAGAATATGGTTTCTTGTGCTTAAGAATTCAAATATAACTTCATCATTTTGAATTTGATTGAGCATATGTGTTGATTTTTGGTCTCGTTATATTAGGTTTGGATATTTGAGCTCAATTTTTAAGATGTTGTTTTCATGTAATAGTTTGGTCATGGATAGATTTTCAAATTAGACATAGATGGAACCCATTTTAATGTTCAAATATCTTACCTCAAACTCACTAGAAGAGTCACTTTCTAAAAATTCATGGTCACATTAAGTGGGTTAAATCCTATACCATAAAATATTCATTTGATTTAAGTGTGATTAGTTATATTAGTCCTTGTTCATGGAGGCCAAGGTCCTCACCTTTATAGTTCATTATGTTACACATGAGGGATTTGGAGATGGGATATTGGTTTTTAAGGAATTAAGTAACTTAATCATCAAAATAAATCCAAGAGGAATTTGAATATTAAATTTTCTCATCATAAAAAATACCACCTTCTATAAATTATGTTTTTCCAAAGTTAAAAAACACTTGGGTTTCCTTTCAATAATAGGGCTTACCATGATTGTCTAGAGACGTGTGAATTTTACCAAAGTAATTATCATCTTGGAATTCATACTCACCTATGACTTTGTAACCAATTTTGAATTTGGATGGAGGAGATGGTGTGTTTTTTTAAGTTGAAGGTTGATTGGATGCTTGACTTGTAGATGGATTATATATATATAAATGGATGTGGATGGTGTATTCAACCAATCACCAAGGGGAGGTGTTTGAAAGAATGTATTAGGATGGATGTAGTTGTTAATATTTTATGATTCCTTAATTATAACATATAAATATTTGATAAAAGGGATATAATTAGATTTTTGATATTGTGATTCCATAATCTTTATTATCGGAAGGGTTGAGGATCATTGGGTATGGTTACTTCAATGCCATCCTAAGAAAATTTCAAACACTGATGTAAGATAAAGGGGATAGTGCTCATAGATTAGATCCATCGATATCTAAGAAGTAAATTATAAGGTAAATCTAAGTCAATAACATGAACTAATGTCTCTTGTATGGTAATCCCCTTAAACAAATGAAGATATATGATACCCATAGACTCATGCTCACTATTTTCATAAGCCTTAATGATGATAATATTTCACTCTAGTGTTGTTGTAGGATACCCTAAATTTTTTATTAATCTTAATGTATAAAATTTCAAATATAATCCATTGTCTATAAAATCCCTTTTTACTTTGTGCCTAGATATTATGACCTCTTTATATAAAGGTGAATTATGTATAAATTATATATGATATACATCAAAATGATCAAATGTAACTTGATTATTAGTGGATAAGTTTCTAATTGATGCTTAAATTTTTTATGGATTGATTTTTTGATGTATTTTTGACTCTTTAAAGAATTTATATAAGACATCTCTATATACAAGGGAGGTTTTGAGAAGCTCTAAAATTGACATGTGAGTTTTCATATTCTCAAGGTGGTGTATGATATTTTAATTACTCTCAATAGTGGATGAGTAAACACTTGGGATGGTAATCTTGGCACACCTTGTTGTAATGGCACAATATTAGGATTTTAAATAAATGATGGAAACATGATGGTTTGTATAATAAACATAATTGACTATAGATTCAAAAGGGTGATTAGTTTTATTGATATTTCCTTCTTGAGGTCACTCCTATTTTTTTTTACCATTCCTTTGTTCATGTTTGGGAAATGTATATTTATATACACCAAAATTTTGGTTATTAGATGATGTGGATGTTTGAATCTCAATGGCTATAACCCCATGATATATGATATCTTGGACATAATTATTTACCCTCATACATTGATTGGTTTAATTTCCTCTAATCCTATTATATTCATAATATTCATCATCATGATACCAATTGGGTTTAGGAACATTTAGTTTGAAGGGTTTGGTGTGGGCCAAATGATCATGTTTGATTGGGCCATATTTTGAAAAATTGATTAACAAGAGTCTCCCAATTGGGTGAAGTTATTCTTATGATTTTGTTGTTTTTTTAACCACTAGTTATTATGATGTTATTTATGGGTTATGTGTTTTTAATTTACTTGGCGTCAGTCACAACATCACTCACAATGTTTTTGTTCTTGTTGTAAAACTTGGGTTTTTTATTTGGTTTGAGAAATTATTGTCATGTTTGAAAATATTAATAACACCCTAAGTAATTAAATTTAGTTCAATTTGAACTCCCTTTTCAGTTATTTCATAAATAGAGTTTGGACAAAGAAGTTGAAAGTGATGACCCAACTCCAAGTTAAGGTTTTTCATGCAGATATCAATGAGTTATTTTTTGGGAAAAGACCATGGAAAATAGATTTATAGTGACCACCATATTTTTAAGAAAGAGTTAAAGATTTCTCCATTTTGTTGTTTGGTGTTATATAGATTGATCATGGTCAAATAATTTTCAACATTATATGAGAAATGATGAACAATTTTTTTGAATAGGTCTTCAAAGGTGGATATTGATCCTTTGGGTAAATATGAGAACCATTATAGGGATTGAACCTATAGACTAAATGGAAAGAGTATCAACATGTATTCATTACTATAGGAAACATTAACACATGCCCTATAGAAATGTTTAATATGTTCCCTAGTATCACCTATAACTTTGTACTTTTCAAATTTATGGAGTTGAAAATGTTTTGGAAATGAGGGTTTCATATTATTTACATCATATGAATATGGATAAATTTCCTCAAACTTGTATTGTTTTTGCCTAGAAATGGTATTGTCTTACAATATTTGGACCTTATCCTTCATGTTTTTCCACTCTTGAGTGAAGTTTGGCAAGAGTTGATTACTTTAGCTTGAATAGGTAAAAATGTTAGAAGTGTGACCCATAAATGTGTTTGAATTACTGTTATCTTGTGAAAATGAATATTGGTTGGGGGTGTATTATTGACGAATTGGTTGGAAAATGTGTTGAGAGAAGGATTGGCATGTTTTGAGTGGGTGAAGGTGTTTGTATTAGTGAAAAAATTAGGGTTTATTTTATTTGGATTTGTTATGAAGTTAGGGTTTGTTTCATTTGTATTTTTGGTGAAATTTCTATTTTTTTGGTTTATGAAGGTAAATTAAATTGTTTTGGTTTGATGTGAGGATGGATTTAGGTTATTTTGGTTCAATTTTGGATTTATAAAAAAATGTACACCATAAATTTGATTTGAATGAGTTTTGAGTTTAAACGGTTAATGTTGATTTGAATTTGAATTAGTATGAATGAATGGATTTAAATTACTGAGTGTTTGATTTGATTGTAATAGAACTAACCCTACAAAATAAATTGGATTTGAAAATTGATTTGGTACACTTCATAAAGAATTTTTTTGATTGATAGGTAAAATTTAATAAGCATTTAAGTTTGTATTTTATGTTGATTGATTTAGAAGCGAAATAGAATTAGTATTTAAGTTAAAAAATTTATTTGGATTGGTATGATTGATGTGTGAACTATAGAAGTTAAGATTTTGAATGACTAGAAAACTTGAATAAATATTCAAGTTTGGATTTGATTGATTATTGATTATTAAACTTGAATGAGTATTCAAGTTTGGATTTTCTTGATTGATGTTTGGTAAAATTTAATAAGTATTCAATTTTGGATTGGATTGGTTGAATTTTGATAAACTTTAATAAGTATTCAAGTATGGATTGGATTAGTTGATGTATGGTAACCTTGAATGAGTATTCAATTTTAGCTTAGATGGGTTAATGAATGAGGATGAATTTGGGTTCACAATCAAAATTATATTAGGCTTGGATTTTATCTCAACCAAAGGATTTTTTAGTTTATTAGCTTGGATATTTGTAATCTCTTGGTAAATTTTATGGGTATGGGATTCTAAAAAAAACATGGCTTACTAGGGATGATTCCTCATTGAGGATGGATTTTAATTTATCTTTGGATACCTATGGATTGGAATTGTAGGAACCCATGAGATAATTTATATCCTATAAATATCCTTTTAATATGAATTTATATTGAATGGGTGATGAAGACTCTCTCCTATAAATTAAGTGTTGTATATTTTGAACATCAAAATTAGATGGAAATTTGGCCCCTAAGCTGAAGGATTGAAGTAGAAATTCATTTTTAGTAGAAATAATAATGGAGGAGGAGGTAAAATTTCCTTATTTATACCTCATCTTGATAATCTCTTTACTCTTCTTCAGTGTTAGATATTTTGTGTATCTCAACATGGTGACCTTAGTTTTCTTGATCACCAAATTGAAGGGGGTCATTTCCAAAAGTCTCATCCCTTAACTTAGGATTATTAAACATAATCATGTGAATTTGATATGTGACATTGCTAAAGGAATTTATTTTACTCAAAAAATAGAAAAATATTGGCACTAGACTCTAAGAAAGTGAAATGCCAAAGTGACTAAAATTTGATTGATAATAATATACTTTTGAGTTTCTATTTTTGGGAATAAACTTATGATTTTTCAAATATTTTTTATTATTACTTGTTACAATTCTAAAAATACTTTTTGTTTCAATAAAGGATTTCAAAATGTGGTATATCATAAGGAAGTGAACAATTTATACTTTAAACACACACGCATTGCATAAAAAAGGATAAAATCTAGGCAAGGGGACATGAATAACTCATAAGATTTTTTTGTCAATTTATTGTATGTTTCTTATGTTTTTGTATAATATTTCAAGGCACTAACCATGGAATATCCTATCATTCCCATGACCCACTAAGCTCAGTTTCAAGGGTGCATGAAAAGTAGCTTATCATCACTAACCACTAACTAATTCACTACAATTTAAAAGGTAATAATGGTGTTTCTATTATTAAGGTTTGAACAAGTTTATCTATAAGAGTCCTCTATATACATTTTAGTACTTTGAGACCCAAAATTGTGGAATAAATTGATTTGATGGACACACACAAATGGGTCTGATCCTTATGTGCCCAACACAAATATGACATTTCATTGTGTTAATGTCAGAAAAATCAAACTTCAAGTCATGTTATCTAATGCCTAGGTATTGGAAGATGAAACCCTATCACTTCATGGCATTCTTAAAATACAAAACTGTTTATTCAAAAATGATAACTTTAACTCAATTTATATACCCAACCAATACATGGGTTTGGCCTACCACATGATGATGAAATACATTGTCTATATAGCCCCTAATAAAAAAAAAATAAAAAATACTAACACTTGCATATGATTCTCAAGTATCAATACCAATGTGACACCAAGAAAAGAGCATAAATGCAAGTGGGTCTTAGATACCAAAAATATAAATATTGTGTTTTATTTTTTCAGTATCATCTTTAATGTAATACCATATAAAAGATCATATATAAAAATATAAATTCAAAAAATTACTTGAAATGGAAAGATTAATTAACTCAAAAAATTGAAAAGTTAGCCAATTACTAATAAAAGTGAAAATGTTGAAAAAATGAATTGTTATAAAAATTTAAACAAAGTAAGAAAACTAAAAACAAATTAAATTTTGATTTTGGATATCTTTTATTGGTTTGTGTTTGAGTAGTAACCTATAAATAAATTGTTATATGTATTTTATGTGGCTATAATATCAAGGCAACTTTTAAAAAGTTAGTAAATAAGATAAAAAACACAAAAAAAAACCAAGCTTATAGAATGATTTCACTATTCTGTCATCAAAGAAAACAACATTTCATTAGCAGTGATAAAAATGCAAAAAAATAAAAAACAAAAAAAAATAATTATATAATGATTGTAATATTTATTATGAATTCAATGAAGTTTCAGACAAGTTTGATGAAGTTTATAAAAATTTCGCTAAAGTTTAGAATGGTTTCATCATTCTACAGAAATGGGGTTAAATAAAAAATAAAAGATACAATAGAAATCAAGATAGATAAAATGTGGTTAAACAAACTAACAAAACACATCAAATGTAAAAAAAAAAAAAACTAAAAGGTAGACAAAAATAACACATAAATGAATTCATTGTTTAGTATGATGAATTTAATGTTCTATAGGATGAATTCATTGTTCTCTAAGATAAATTCATTATTTTACAAGTTCATGAATAGTGAGATAAAAAAATTAGAAAAACAACCTAAAACAACAAATAGAAAACTCCAAGACATTTTTTAAATGTATATGTACAATAATATCAATTAAAATCAATTGAAATGACTCCCTAAATACACCAATGATGTAAAATATGAGGAACAAGGTGCCATAACTATGCCAAAATGTATAATCATAAAATCTATAATGAAATATAACTAATAAAACATCTATAAATGAATTATAATATAAAATATACTAAACTTAACTTAAAATATAGATTACCAATAAATAAAATAAAAATTACAAAGAAACTTACAAAATACAATACAAGTTTGTCACCTTCTCCATTGTGTGATCAATTGTGGATTTTCTCTTGGATGTCAATATGGTTTCTCAAATATTTTAAAAATAGAATATAATTGGGAAATATTTTGGAATGTAAGAGTATTATTATTGTTTTGATTTTCTTGAAAATTTGAGAGCACTTTATTAGCTTGAAGGTGGATGATTGAATGTGATGGATTGCTTCAATATATAGATTTTGAGAGGTTAATCAGATGATTGAGGATTATTTTAATTTTTTAAATTATTAAAATAATCAATTGTGAGTAATTAGTCATCATCCATGAGTATGATGACCAATTCCATGGGTTAAGAAGAAAGGGGAGTTACTTGAGTGAGTCAATAAGAATGGGTCAATTTAGTTGGTTGAGTCAGCTTAGAAGTTGAAATATTTTAAGATGGCTCACAAGGTATTTGATGAAATTAAGGAAGGTGGTTGGATGAGTTAACACATGATTGAGACAAATATGGATTATGTCTAGGTGAGGTGAAAAATAAGGATTTCTAATTAGTTTTGGAGGAAAATAGTTGTGCATGATTATAATTAATTAATTAAGAATTAATCAATTATTTAAATTTTGAAGGGAAGTGATGTTAATTTGAATTTGAATTGTGTAATGATAATTGGTAGTGTATCAAAGTTAGTTTCAACACTAAATGGTAAAATAGAGGTGTCTACACCTAGCAAAAAAACCTTTTAGAATGACATAATTTTTTATGATTAACTATTGTACCAATTATAAGTTTACATGATAGGGACCAAATTTAACATTTAATTTTTTTTTTCATCTTTGATTGTGTGTCAAATGTCATTTTTGATTGTTTCTAAAATTAATTGTAATGTTTATATTGTCATATTCAGTGTAAAAAAATATGTATTCAAAATAGGTGATCATGAGTTGATATGCATGTTCATATTTGAATTAATGATAGTTTGACCTATGTATTGCACTTAATTAACTCACATTAGTAATAACATGGAATAATTTATATAAATGTGTTCATTTTTATATAATTTGTCTTAGTTAATGTATATTATGACAAATAATTTTTTTTCTTGTTTGTATTCTTTAAAGGAATTACAATAGTCTCTAATTTTCTTGATGAATTTTTAAAAAAAAATTAAGGTCTATAAATTAATATTAGATAATTATTATTAGAACTTATTAAGTTATAAATTTTATCTATTATAGACATATTTTTTATTTTATGATATTAAAAGATAAGCCTATTTATACTTTCCTAAATGATATAACCTTAATGTGCATTAGTCATTTCAAATTTTAAAGAGTGCCATTTTTGGAAAGCATGGTTTAAATGGGTTATTAAATGACATGTAAATTACATTTTGGTAAAGAATTGTTTAAAAGGAAACACATTGCACTTTGGGTGAGGCTTAACATAGACTTTTTTTCAAAGGACATAAACATGTGAGTTTGAAAAGGTACGGTATGAAGTGGTGGTTTTAATATGTTTTCATACCCAATTGGGTAGACAACATTTTAAATCAGTGTTTGATAAATATTTGAGATCACCTTGGATCTTGTTTTGACCTCGAACTAATTGTTGGTTGAATCAATTCAATTTTTAACCACTATGTTTGAAATCAAGTTAAGTTTGGGAGTAAATTTGGTGATATATTAAATAATTGTAAGCAAAGTTACAATTTTCATTAAGTACATAAATATAATATAAACTTAGTGGAATGTTTTTTCACCGCCACTCTTTTAATTTCACTAGACATACTTGGACACCTATCAAATCACTCTGCATTTAATGTATAATTCATATGGGGTATAGGTGTTTGGATGTATCATTTGGTCATCCACATCTTTGAAAGATCCTTTGTGGAAGTGAAGCTCTATTTATATTACAAAATTTTGTATTTCATTTAAAATGTGTATGTTATTTAATAGTAGATTGACATGGTTTCAATATTTTTTGGAAATTCTTGAACTCACATATAGGTTTAATTTTTAAGTTCTATTTTTAAAATAAGAGGTTTTATTTGAGAAATAATGATGAAATCAAAAGGAGATAGTCGATATTTTGAGTTGAATTTGAAATTTTTAAATAAGTTTTAATACAGAATGTATAAGGTTTTGAAATGAAGCTTTTAATCATTGTAATTTTAAATTATTGTATCCATGTTCTTACATTTTTGGGGGTTAACTTGCATTTAGTATAGGATTAATTGTTTGCATTTGGTTTTTAATTTTTCATGGTTTTTTTAATTAGAATTGACTTAGCCATTGTTTTCACATATAGGGTTTTATTAAGGCTATTATGTTTAATTAAGGTTTTGATATATAAAATTTTCATCTAATATTCAGATTTGGGTATATAATTGCACTCAAGGTTTTGATTCAAGTTAAATGATACTTGAGATTTTTTATGGTAGTCATGCTCAGTGAATGAGCCACTGTTTTACTATTTGTATTCTTTTTTTTCATGACTATTATATTTTATCTTTGGTTTTACATGGGCATTAAACTAGCTTGGGTTCATTTTGCTTTCAGTCTAACATGCATTATGATAGTTGATAGTCTTGTTGGACTTAGTTTAGGGTTTGTTAAAACTTTATTTTGAAATAAAAAATCACATTCAAATTTTAATTTGTTCATGATAGTTTTCATTTAGTTCATAAACATGAAATTTTGTGTTCAATGTTTTTATTTTCTTGAAAATAACAATTTACAGACTCCTGCATGGTAAATTTTAATCAATTTCAATGAAATTAAATTGGTATTTGCCTTAATTTTTTGAATTTTGATATTATTATTGAATTTAGTCTTGCGTTTAAAATGAAATTTAATCTCAATGTTGGCTTTTGATAAAAGTTTGATCTTATTTGATAGCTTTGATGAGTTATGGCATTCAATGTTTGACTTATTTGGATAATTACACTCAAGTTTGACATTTGCTATTGTGTTTTTAAATCAACATGATATATTTATTTACATGCATATGATTAAACATTTTTTGAGTTCTTTCTAATATGCAAAGATTAATATTTGTGTGTAGTATTAGTTTTAAAGATATAAGGTTTTGATTTATATCATATTATTTGTTAAGATACATTTATAGATATGATCTGATTTGATGGAATACAAAGAAAATAATAAGTTTGAAATCATATAAAAGTTCCAAATTTAGAAGATAGTTATGAATTTTATTTGATCCATACTCTATAATCAAACCTTATATAAATTTATATTAAGTTTGAACTAGTTTGTTTCTTATAACTAGTTTACATACAAAATTTTTATAAAATGGGCACCTAAATATCAGTGTTTTATGAAAAACATGTCAAGGTGTGAAGCTTTACATTTAACATGAATAGAATTGTGATTTTGAGATCAATAATATTTTGATACAATGATCATTTTTGTGAAATCCTATAGTATAAATAATAAATATACATGTATATTTTGTAAACTTTTAAAGCGATATAAGGTGATTGAATGCTTTAAATTAGATATAGAATACATAAAATATAAAAGTGCGTCTTGAAATATATCATTTCATAGAATTACTATATCAGTTTTATGAAGATGAAATTTAGTTTTACAAGGTATAAATAAATTATAACGAGAGTGGTGTTTTAACAATATTTTATTCAATAATTATATGCGAATTACATATAATTGTCTTCAAAAAGTTTTCAATTGTGATATTCAAATTGTTTTTCTAGTTTTCCAAATAGTGTTCACATAGATACATTACATTTTTAAAATATTATGACTCTATAGTAATAAAGTTAAATATTTCATATATTTTCATTTTTTTACAGAGATAAAATGTCATTTGGTGTCTTGGATCTCATAATTTTTATAAAAATAATGTATGGGGTAGAGGGAATCAATAAAAATACAATGAGTTTATTGTTAGGGGTAATTAATAAGGAAATTTTATAGAGATGAAAGGGATAGTGGTACATTTATATGAAGTTTTCGTCATGGCACTAGTGTTTCCTTGCACTTCAGTGCTCATGGCCCTAATTTTTGGAATGGTTTGAATATGTTCCTAGTGATTATTTTCATCCTCGTGGTAAAATAGGTCTCCATAGACGTAATTGGTAGACATGCCTAATTAGAATCTTTTCATAAACTCCACAAATGTTTATTGTATACAATAAAATGTTGATAGATGTTGATCATAATCAACCAAATGTTGAGATACCCCTTGCAATACTACTCAATCTCTTATTGTCATTGCACCTGAAAATATTATTTTTTCCAGTCGTAAACACACTAGTATCCCTTTACCCCTACTTGATGTAGCATATGTACTCAAGAGGATTAATTTATAAGTGGAAAATGAATCTAGAGGCATCACTAGGGTGTAATTTTTTATGACATCTCCTTAGTGTACATAATATCAAATTGAGCATGGGAAATCATGCATTGACTTAGTTTCATATGATGAGTAGTATCTTATATGTTGACTAATATTTCATTTTTAGAATTTTTATTCTAGTTTCATTCAAATTAGTTGTATTAATTCATACTTAAATTACTACTTGTTTAAGATAGTGGTTATTTTTTTTCAATAGTTTATGTGAATCATGGCCATTGTTTCTTTTTGAGATGATATTATAGTTTGATTACTTGAATATTTTGTATGCTTTGATATATTTCTAAGTTTTGCTTTAGTATTGAACATTATGATTATATCATAAATAAATGGATAAATGTTTAATTTTATTATTTATAACAGATATAAATTTATATACATGAAAATATATATAAATTAATTATTTTATATTAATAATTTATGATTTTTTGACTTGCATAATGATTTTTATTTTAATTAATTAAGTTTTTAAATGTGCCCCCACACATTAGAGTTTTTTTTTGTCTTATAAAGATTTTGTGTCTTAAGTCTTGATAAAGTTGATTTTGAACTAAAATAAGCTCATTTTATGGATCTATTTATAAAGTTATAATAAAATTAGTTAACTTTATTTTAAGATGGGTTTATTTCAAGTTAACTAATGGTTATTTATAACTTAAAAGTTTATCTAAATTTCTAAATGAGACCTTAAAAGGACTTGAATACATCATTCAAAAGGGAGTAACATGCATAATTTTAATTAAAAAAATTAGTTCAATTTTCATAATAAACTTTCTCTTCTAAGATAAATCCCTGAGATTAAGTGTTAATTATAGGAAAACCAAACAACACATTATCTGATAATAAATTGTATTTTTTGGTGCATACATGTATATCCATGTTAATTATTTAATTTATAAATTAATTATGTGAACATTACTAAGATTTTTACTTTTTGATGATTGTAGAATAATAATATCATATAGTTAACATGGATATATCTTACATCTAGTGAATCCTATTGAAAAATAAAAGAATACATTTTGGTATACCAAGATTGAGGGACCTATTTGAGGCCATAAATAGGTGTTTTTGGAGAATACATATAAATGAAGAATACTAAAAAAATATAAAAAAAATATGATTTAGGGATCCATAACTCCATTTGAGATCTTCCAAATGCCAAAATAACCATATCAAAAGGATATATCTCAAGTATTTAGTGTTTAAGATTTATATGAATTCCATAGAGAAGATGGCAAAGGTGACTAATATGAATAAATAAATTGGAAACAAAAAGATCCAAAGAAGAAGGAAAAATAGTGCAAGTTTTGGATATAAAGATAGTGAGCACAAGTCAAGGGAATTATAACAAGAATTTGGTCCACTGAATAAGATATATTAGGAATAATATATGTTAAGTAGATAATGATCTCCACAATTTGTTGATACAAGATAACATCAACCAAAGGTGAAGAAAAATCTACCTCAAGCTTGAATATAGATAGAAAGGGAGTTGGAGTTATCTTACAATCAACCATGTGAAATCAAACAAGTAGATCAAGACCATATTTAGGTTGTGTAAGAGTAATCCTTGAGTCGGACTGAGAAATCTAAATCCCAAGGAAGTAGTGTAATAAGACCAAGTCTATCATGGAAAATATATCTTGAAGAGGCCTTTTCACTATTGAAATGGATTAAGAAGAGCTACCAGTGATCAAAATATCATCAACATAATGAAATAAATCAAGATAAAATCATCCTACCATAAGAGATAGACATTTATATTTGAATGGCATCTAGTGAATCCTATTGAAAGAAGAAAAGAATCCATTTTGGTATACAAAGATCAAGGGACCTATTTGAGGCCATAAATATGTTTTTGGAGTCTACATATAAATGAAAAATACTCAAAACATACCAAAGGTTTATCAATGTAAATCTCCTCCTCAAGATCATTATGAACAAAGGCACTCTTCACATCCCCCAATGATTAGCTATGGTAATAACAAATGTGAGTCTTATGGAGTTCATTTTGGTGACTAGTGAAAAATTCTGTATGTAGTCAATGTCATGCACCTGTGAGAAATCATAAATAAATGGTTAAATTTCTAAGTTTTGATTTAGTATTTATCATTATGATTATAACATAAATAAATGGATAATTGTTTGATTTTATTATTTATAATAGATATAAATTTATATACATGAAAATATATATAGATTAGTTAATTTATATTAATCATTTATAATTTTTTGACTTGCATAATGATTTTTATTTTAATTAATTAAGTTTTTAAGTGTGCCCCAACCCATTAGAGTTTTTTTGTCTTATAAAGCTTTTGTGTCTTATGTCTTGATAAAGTTGATTTTGAGCTAAAATAAGTTCATTTTATGGATCTATTTATAAAGGTATAATAAAATTAGTTAACTTTATTTTAAGATGGGTTTATTTCAAGTTAAATAAAGGTTATTTATAACTGAAAAATTGTAACTAAATTTCTAAATGAGACCTTAAAATGACTTGAATACATCATTCAAAATGGAAAAACATATATAGTTTTAATAAAAAAAATTAGTTCGACTTTCATAATAAACTTTCTCTTCTAAGATAAATCCCTTAGATTAAGTGTTAATTATAGGAAAACCAAACAACACATTATCTAATGATGAATTGTATTTTTTGGTACATACATGTATATCCATGTTAACTATTTGATTTATAAATTAATTATTTGAACATTACCAGTATTTTTATTTTTTGATGATTGTAGAATAATAATATCATATGCATAGAATAAATTTGTGTTTTTCCATAATAATAAATAATACTTCACAAATTATGTAAAAATTTGATGTGTTTTCATTATCTATCACTTATATTCTTGGAAATTTTGTAAATCATGTATGCAGTCAAATTTTTTTCAATAAAATCATTTAAAAAAAAAATTAGTTCACTTATTGTGATAATTAAATTACTCTTTTTATAGTTCCTTTCATATTATAGATTTTATTTTATTATACTTATTTCTTTGTTAGATTATATTTTTAATTTTAAATTCTTGGTTAATATCAACTTTTTTTTGTGTTCTTTGTTTCCTTTTATTATTATTCTTCCATTCATTTATTTTTAGTTTACTTCTCTTTAGTTAGTCTCCTTATTTGTGTTCTTAAGTATATAATTCATTTTAACTTTGTAACTAACTTCTTCTAATATATTAATTTATAACTTTGTTGATTTCTAATCTCCAATCTTGGTTTTTTATTTTTTTGGTTAGTTTAGTGTCATTTTTTAGTTATTTATTCATGTTCTTTATTTCTTTATTCTTGGTTCTACCTGATTTTCATTTTATTGCAACTCATAAAATCAATATTCTAGATAAGGAAAGTGATCATAAAAATAAGTTTATCACATAGAGAAACATGATTATTTTATTCAAAAAATTTATTCCTCTAAGATATTTCATCTTCAATAGAAATTACTCTATCATACATGTTTTATACTATAAAATAAATTAAAATATATCATTATTTGAATATACTCCTAAAGAAGGATCACAGGAGGTGATCTGAAATGTTGAGACACAAATATTTACGTAGTTATTCCCAAAAAATAAATCTTATCAATGCAAAATTTGTTTAACTTTGGTTATTTAATCCAATTAGATAATTATTTTATCTTGATATTTTGATATAAAATAGTTTAATTTATAATGATTCCCCAAGTTTTGGTTAAGTTTTTAATGTTTTTAAAATAAATTTGCATTCTTAACCTTTTAAAATACCCTTTACACCTCTTGAATTGATATTTTAGTCTTAGGTCCATACAATTAAACTAGTATTATTTATCTTAACCTTCATAATAGGAAAATTAGTATATTATTTGATATTTTTTCCATCATCAATAAGAGGCAAAATCTCAAAACACAGTGTTAGCTAGATGAGTACATGTTGAGGTCAACATACCCCCATTTCCAAAAAATGGGGACCCATGTGTCAAATTATGTAAATTTGTACCTTGAAATTGAAGATTCACTTGATCAAACTGTCATTCACGTGATTTCACATTATTTTTATTTGAATATCATCCACACAATGGTTTGGCTAAGTTATTTGTTCATGGTTCTGGTTTAATTTTATCTAAAAGGCTAACATTGGATATTTTTATTTTAGGTTGCAAGTTTAATGGATCCCATTTGTTAATGAACATGCTTAGGGTTTTGTGCTTCAATGTTAAATTAATATTTTACTAACCTTGGTTTATAATTGATTAATTAAGTTCATATTTTGAAACCCTAGCCTAATGTTTTACCTAGACCTTTTCATTCAAATCTAAATTTGGTAGGAACTCTTTATTTAAATTTATGTGGGAACATTTTTTTAAAATGCTATGGACTTAGTCTATTTTTTATACTAAGGCTTAGTCATGTTTATTAACATAGCCAAACTTTAGTCTAAAAAAAAATACTTGGTCCCTTCTTATATCTTGTAATCCATGATCCCTTTTATCTTAGCATGGTCTAATTGAAAATGCAAGGTCACTTTTATTACTTAGCCTAAAGCCTTATCTCAAAGTTCCATCATATTTATTTATGCAATGAAACCCTAGGTTAAAACTTTATACTAAGTCATTTTCTATGGGGTCACTTTTATTATGCTTTGACCTTGGTTTAATCTTTAGCCTAAGGTTTTATTTGTGTATATTAACATGAATAGAACCTTGATCCAAAACCTTAGTCAAAATTTTATATTTTTCTTGATCATAACTTAATATTTTAATCAATTGAAATAACCAATCACACTCAACTACTTAGATCTCAATCTATAGTCCAAATTTACTTGCACCAAATTGATCTAATGGCATTTATCAAGTCAATGTTTCAATGAAGCTCTAAGACTAGTGAGGTAGTGACAAGTGTCATCATTTATTTTAAATGATATCGATCAGCCAATGATGATCTACTTCTTCGATTGAGATCTAATGATGCACATTCATCTAGATGAGATCAATCTAACAGAGCAAGATCAGATAAATTTTTTTAATGAAGTTATAAAGGTCCACAACATTGCCATGTGGTGAAAATACATTTCTTAGTAGAACTGATAGAGTGTGTAGAAAACTAGATAATAACAAGTGGCAATCTTGGTAAATAGTTCCTACGACATGTTTAAAATTAATGGTCACTCACCTATCAATAATGTCTATGCAGACATTAAATTATGGTCACATGGATGTCAAATTTAAAATAGCAAAGAGACTTGATGTATTTAAAATTAATGATCATGCACCCATCAAATATGTTCACATAAATGTCAAATGATGGTCATAAAGACATCAATTTTAGGACATCTACTTGGATCCATTTTCAAAGGCAATGGTCATATTTTAGAAATAATGATGACCATGGGTGTCATGGTGATGCCACACAAGCAAAGCATGATAAGTCTAAAGATCTTGTGGACATGTGGAAGGAAACACTATAAACAAGAAAATCTAAAAGCATTTTAAAGCACAAAGTTTGTGATTTGAGCCCACAGTAGTTATTAGGGCATTGTTAGAACCTATAGTAATGCCCTGATAAGGCATGAGGACCTTAACCAGACCCTATAAGAATTATTATTGACTTAAGGGGAACTAAATTACCTCTCGTGTAAAGGTAATTCAATCTAGATTCCACCAGTGGGTAATCTAATAAGCCATAGTAGCTTAGAATGGCATTCCTTGAGGGAACATAAAAATCTATTTGACCTCAATTGCAGGAAATGCAAAGTAGGAGCCAAATAAAATTTGGGATGGACAATAGTAGGGTTATGAGTATGATCCTAACTATAAAAGGGAATAGTCAGTGAATTTGGAATAATTAGGAATGCATTAGACAAAGTGGATAAAGTTCACAAGATCTTAATAGATTAAATGAAGGAGCTCTTCATAAAACCAAGTGTCGAGCTTGTGCCAATGAAAAAGTAGTATCAAAGAATAATGAGGACCCTAAAATAGTAGCTAGGTAATTCAATATCAAAGATACCTCAAGATCAAGTTACTTGAATTAGAATTATTCCCTTTTTATCTTAGTTTGCATAATGTCTTGAAAAGGAATATTCTTTTAGGCATGTGTAATTGGTAACACATCTTGCCTATAGAATAGGCTATTAAAAAAGATCATTTTTTTTAGAAGGTGGTAGAAAGGACACTTGTCCTATACACATGCACCAATGCAATGGGAAATAAAGGATCAAAATACCTAATGGGTTGTTTATATAAGGAATTATTGTCAATTATAAGAGGGGAGGGAGTTCTTAGAGCTGAAATCACTTTTTAAACTTGGAGTAATTAATATAATCAAAGAATTCTATAAATATTATCAATTATTTATTTGTATTCATTATTATCATGATTCTCTCTAACTTGCTTATTCTAATTTCTAGATTTGAATGGTTATTATAAATTCTTGGTGTGTACATTTGATTCTATAGTTGTTAACTTGTGTCAATGCTAGGTTGACTAAAATTCCTTAGGTTCATTTCATTTTCTTACTCTTTTTACATTTGGGCTAATGTTGTTTTCTTATAGGGGTAAATATATAAGGTGAATCAAGTTCTTATTTGCATTATTTCCACCATCCTTAGGAGTTTACCTGATGTGTGATAGGATTTGGGATTAAGTTGTTTCATGTTACACATTGGTTAAGTGCATGCCTAGATGAAATCTAAACTTTGTCATGATGTTTGGAATGAAGATCAACAATATTTCTTTCTACCCTACCCTTTATTTTACTTATTTTTAAACCAGATCACCTTAGTTTAATTGTCATTTTAAATATCCATCTTAGATTATTTCTTGATCATAATTCACTTTTCTTAACATACATACTCAATATTCTACACAGATTTGATATTTGGCCATGGTGGCTCCCAACCACCAAACATTATAAATATTGTGAAATAGTCACTTGTTCTACCTCTTATCCATTAAAGATAATAGGATTATCACAACCTATAACTCATGCATTGAGTTATTATGAATTATAAAATGAGAAGTGTTTCTTAAACACTTTGGATACTTGTGGTACACATTTAGGCATCAACAAGAGGAGCTTCACTAGTGCTAAAAGGAGGGATTTAGTTATATCTTTGTGGATTTGTAGAATCTTTGCTCATTTTGGTGAATTATGCCCAAAGATCAATGTGTTATTTACATATTCATGTTCTTTTGAGATTAATTGTGTAAAGATCATTGATCTTTATGGTTTAAGACCAATCTTTGTTCTTCCTTTAGATATAGATCAACATTATTTGAATATCCATGAGTGTTTGTGGTAAATATAGCTTAAATCTAAGGCATTTAAGGTTAGTAATAGTGATTTTATTCAAATATTGATCGAGAATTTGAAAATTTGAGTTTATTTGAGCTTAAACATGTAAAGATCGATGTCCTTTGCTATTATTTATACATATTTGTGCAAATTTTTCTAATGTGTGATTCTGATCATTATTATTTGTAAAGATGAGGCTTACACATCATATTTTAGATAGGATTTGGAGATGAAACCACCATAAGTAAAATCCTAATAAAAGTATGGTGAGGTTAGGTGGATCTTATATCAATGTGCTTGGTTAGGTACATGACTTCCCAAGAAATCTAGAAAGGTATTTGCCTTCTTTCAATCCTAATAATGTTGTCACAACTAAAGAACATGTTAGATCTTTCAATGCTGATTTAAGACTTTTAAATATTATTCATGAAGATGTAGCATGTATATTGTTCCCATTTACTTTCAAAGATGTTTCATATGAATGGTTTATTAACCTTCTAGAGTATTATATTTCTAGTTGAGATGATTTTTGTAGACATCCAAAACTAGCCACCAATAACCTCCAACCAGGCTTTTAACTAATTTCAATCAAAGCATCATAAATTGGCCTAAAATGCTAAAATGCATTAAATGAGTTGAAATTTGTATAGACAAGTGTGAATTCTAGATAGAGTATCATTAAATGGGGTATTGAAATTTATGAGATAGCTAACTTTGATCAGATCATTTTGAGACAAAATGACATTTTCACACATGAGTGCTCTAAATTGCTCTTTTCTACCAATTTTCTTGCACAAGACATGCGATTTTGCTATTCTGTGTTGATAAAATCCTAAATGGGATAAAAGATATAGCATATCCTTAAAATTTAAATACAATCAAAATTTAAGTCAATAATATGACATTCTAACCAATTTAATTAATTTGTGCACTAATAGCCAAGATTTGTACCAAAATTGATAAATCATGTTTAAGGCTCATTAATCTAAATCAAGATCTTAAATTAATTTTCCATGTAACTTGTTGAATATTTATTTTTGGAACTTGATATTGAATAATTGAATCATCAAATGACATTATTTATTTGGAAGACATCTTTAGGCCATAAATGCATAAAATATCAGGATTAAGACCTCTTATGCTTCATCAATGCCTTCATGCCTTTTTAATGCCTCTCTATCCCAAATATTTATGAGGTAATATATTGAATTTGGATTCCAAAATTGAATGGATCCTTACCCACACATCTTAATCTTGATATGGATGGTTCATGTTCATTCTAATCAATTTACAAAATCTATAAATAGGAGGCCTTGCCTATTGAATTTTAAGCTCTTTTAATCCAAAGTTACCAAGCCCAAATAGCTTCAAACCACATATTTATTTAGTGTTACCATGCCCAAATATTGATCCAAAGTCATCATAAGCCAAAGGTGCCAAGAGGAGATGAAGGTAAACACACTCCATTGATGAAGATCTCTTTAAGCACAAGCCCAATAAACCATGAAGGAGCCTTTTGGTACAATCAAGGATTTGGTAATAAATTTGGGTTTTTTTTCATATTTATCATTTCTTTCCATTTCTATTTGTGTTTTCAAAATGGTTTTTCCTCACTAAGCTCCCCCTAGTTACTAGGTCTAGAGATGTTATGCTAGTTAGTATGTTTCTTTCATTTTGTTTTCATTTTGGAGCTAACATGATACTAACCATACTCTCTTGAGTCAAATTTGTAGTCTACATAATGGCACACCTGGTGGAACTCTAGAATTATAAACTTGGTCAAAAAACACCTACAATCAAACTATTAACCATTGTCGTGCAAGATCTTAGAGTGTGGAAGCAAAGGAAGTAAAAATTTGAGAAAAGGTCCATTTTTTGGAAGTCATGGTTTTGTCAATATGGATTCATGGGTTTGTCTTATGGACCCCAATCCCACCACTGTGATAGTCATGGCTTTGTCATTCCAAGTTGCAATATTGTGTGTTAGTTTTTTTGGCTTAACATTTGTCTCTGTCTACAGGTCTAATAGAAATATTACAGTCCCACTACTTGATAGTAGAGATATTATAATCCTATGACTTCCAAGTCATGATATTGTAATACCATCATTTTTTATTAGTGATATTACAATCCTATTACTCAATAGTAGTGATATTATAATCACACAACTTCCAAGTCATGATATTATAATACCACTATCTGCTAATAATAATATTGTTGATCCAAGTCAAAATATTATAACTAAAATAATAGTGGTTAATTTAGACTATTAGGGTTAAATTAAAATACCATAATTATCTTAGTTATGGGATTGTGAACCCAAATAATGATTTTGCCTATTTGAGTAGCAATATCATGGATTTTGACTTGAATAGTGGGATTATGGACCTAATTTATGATATTGTGAACCTAAATAGTAGGATTTTGGATCTAAGTCATAGGATTATGGACCCAAATCATGTGATTGTGGACTCAAATACCATGATTGTTAGCCTGAGTAGTGATATTGTGTATTTTTGTTAAACTAGCCCAAATAGTGATATTGTCTATTTGAGTCATGATTTTGTGGATTCAAAGGATTGCACTATGGAGTAGTGGGATTGCACTATGTGAAAACCTAATAAATTATTTTACAAAGTTATTTTCTCAATCTCATAAGTGATTCAAAGCAGATAGTCCTAATCTTGTTTTTGTAGGTTGTAAGGCTAGTTTGGAAGTTAACCTGGGCCTTTTTAATGAATCATACACTTCAAGTTAGGTTGTATAAATAACTTGGTTAAATTAATTCACAATTAAAATTTGGTCAAAAATTAATATGCTAGTATTCACACATTTGGTATTTGGTGCCTAAAACAAATTTAGCATGCTAAGTCTTGAACACTTCAAACTTTGGGCTTAAAATGAACTTAGGTGCTTATTGTTTCATATAGTATTTTTGGTGCAATATTTTTTATTTTTTCACTTAAATCCAAGGGGATAGTATATAATGTAATCAAACACTTTAAATTGGGTGCAATGAAATTAATGTCACTTTAATTATTTTCAAACTTGCTTATTAATTATGTGTTTTAGCAAAAAGAGATGTGTGTGTATGCTCTCCCCCCACCCACTCTAGGGAACTTGTGGGATAAAAAATTCCATCTCATCTCACTTTGATCTTATTCCAAGGAATAAACAAAATTTTGCTTGAATATCTCCCCAAAAAATTGCATAATATTGGGTGATCTTGAGGTGACCATAAAGTCTTTCTACTTTTGTCATTTATTTCATTACATCTTGGCTTGTGAGGGGGACTTAATTACCTCCCATGAGTTCTTTAGGGAAGCTTTGACTTGAGAATTCATCTCTTGGCATCATATTCAACACCTCTCCATGGGGGAGGGTATATAAATTGGGATCACCCTACTAGGACTAATGGTTTAAGTGCTTAAACCATCTCCTATCACTGGGGCTATGCTTAAGACATATGAGTATATTGGACATCACACTACGCTGAGAAAGAAATGGATGTAGTGGTTGTAAAAAGGGAAAGAACTTTTTACAACAAGACAAGTGCCATGGACCCAATTGATATGTTATTTCTCTTGCATGTTGACATGAAAGTCTTGTGCATGGGATCCATATAGAAAGTTTAAAAACTTGCTAATTTAGTTAACTCTACTTTGCCATACCTTGTTATTTTAGGATTTGAGATGATTAGTCAGTAAATTTCTCTTTGTCTTAGATTGATTTTTTTTGTGGATTCAAAACTTAGTGTTAATAAAAATGACATAAACAAACATATTATCCCCAAAATTATTTAAATAAGGAGGCATTATGTTGCCCAAATAAAAAATATCTTTTTCCTTGTTCAAAATCATCATAATACACTTTGGGTCCTATCTTCCAATTTGGTGTAGTTATGCTGCCAATTTGATTCTAGACCCTTTTACCACATTTTGTTTAAGTCCCTCATTGATATCTTAAATTCAAAATTGGAGTTTTCTAAGTTTTAAAGGTTGATGTGTTAAATTGGGTTTGCCACTCTGCACTTGACTTGTTTTAACTTGAGTTCAATTCCCAATTTGAATTGAGGGTCATTTTTAGACTCAACATCGTTATAATCATTTTCTAGGACTCAAGTCATCTTGCGTATCACTCACACTTTGAGTCCTAGACCACATTTTGTTCTATACACCCTATTTAAATTTTTTTCTTCAGTCTATTTGATAACACACTTTTGTCTTAGAGATTTTGTCAAAAAATTGTTTGTGGGTATCATTTGAGTTAGGGAGAGTAGTGTTACACTTCCAAAATCATGCTAAAAACATTATTGCCTTAGAGTCTTACAATAAGAATTCATCACACCTTTTGATCATTTTAGCATTGTCTCACTACTCAAATTATTTTAAACTTGTTTCATAAATAATTTTATAACAAACCAAGTGTTATGGACCCAATTGACGTGTTGCTTCTCTTACATTTTGATGTGAAAGTCATATGCATGGGATCCATCTAGATGACTGAAAACTCACTCGCTTTAGTCAACCCCACATTGCCACGCCCTTGATATTATTTAGGGTGATTTGATTAGTTTTATTTGGTCATTTATCTTTTTTTCCTTGGTGTTTTAAGGCTAAAATTTATACATTTATTTTTAACCATGTCCAAACTAATTTGTTTATACACCACTATTTTGTATGAAGAGGCATTATGCTAGCCATTTTACACCACACTTGTGTCTTGCAATTTTTTACTAAAATTTTGTGTGTGTGTGTGTTAATTGGCTGATAAGGGTACCATTATGCTACCCAAATTAGATATCAAGTTTGTAACTTTGAGTCTTTAAAACATAACATTGATTACATCATTAGAACATGCTAACACCATTATACTACTCAAATTGTTTTAAAACTCTTTTGACTTATACCAAAACCATTATTTAGAACCATGTCACATATGCCATTTGGACCTTGTTTATACACTGTCATGCTGTTCAATCTTGTCTAGTTTGTTTTGTCAAATTTTAGTCTTCAACATTGAGTTTCTAATTAACCTTGTTAAGTTTGGATTCAGACATTAATTTATTTTTGTTTAGGCCTCAATTCATGGGGCTGAAACATAGATCTTTCTCCTTTGGGTTGCATAACTTTGGTTAATTGATTACCTAAACTTGATGACTATTTATTGTTATATTTTTTCAACACCTATCCTCATCATTGTTTGTGCCTCTATTTGGGAGAACATAACCTTTCTCCATAAGCTTTTTTCCTTATGACAAATGTGAATTAATCATTTTTATGTTTGATATTGTGTGTTAGGTCTATGTCAATGTTGTTTCCAAACTTTTTATATTAAATAAAATCACATCAATCCTTTATTTCAAGCCTATCATTTAATGTAATTTGACCAAAATTCCTAGCACAACCTATTGAGCCTAGATTTTGACTTTGCATTTGGATAAAAGACCTAGAAACTCTTTCCCCTTTCCTAGTTTAGACCTTGCTTGAAAAACTTTGACCTAGACCTTTGACATGCCAATTTTTATTCAGATGCTTGACCTTTTGTGTGTATGGAATTTGAAGTTAGACATTTGATGTTAGACTATTTTATGCCATGTCTTATTATAAACTATTTTACAGTTATAGTTATACCCCTTTTTGACCAAGTTAGACCAAGTTTGAACCATTTTCATGTTGGACATAGTTTTATATAGTTTACAAAACTCTAAGCCTTTTTATATTTATATTTTTCATCATTTATGTAGATATGTCTAGCAACACTTATAAAAGAGTCACATAAAATCTAAGTTATGATAGAATTACCACACAAAATTCAAATAAAAACCCTTATAGAAATAGATTTTCTAAGGAGTTTTATTATTCTCCCTATAATACTCCATATGGGGAACAAATTCAAGAAATAACTTACAATCCAACTTAAAACCCTTACGGGGATGATATGGTTCATGAGGAAGACTTGGAATCTTTGCCTTATATAAGTAATTAGTTTCTGCCATTTTTACCATTTCTATTCTAGGACCATGTCCAAGGAAAACCATTTCCATACTGGGAACTCATCCTTGGCTTCTGTGAGCAACTAGGATCCACAATGCCCCTTCCCCATTCTAAGACCTAATCCTTTAGATTTTATGATAAATCAAGCTCCATGATGCCCTATCATTATCCAACCACCAACTATTACTCATCTAGCTCTAATTATTCCCTACTTTAGAAAATCCCAACTAATCTATTCTTGACCTAAACTAGTCCAATTCTAACCGCAACCAATCCAATTAGTTCCTATCCAACCAAGCCAATCATTTGAATACCAAGCTATGTTCAAAACTAGTATTTTCACACTCATTGGAAACCAAGGCTAAGAGAACCAACTGATCCAAGATGTTTATGTTAAACCAACCACTTATGATAAGTCAACCTATGATGAGTCATCTATTCATCATATACAAATTATCGAGGAGTCTTAATCTAACAAGCCAGTCTTTGGTAAGTCACTTCTTAATGATTATAATCACCTTTGGGAAAATCATTACCTCAACCATATGCCTATATTTTAAGAGCTTCCCTTTGACAAGCTAGTATTTAATGAGTTATCTCTTGACCATTTTCCTATCATTGAGGAGTCTCACTTTAATAAACCATTATTTCTAGATCCCATTATGCCATCAAAGGTCGTTACTTATCCAATAACAAAAATTTAACAAGACATTATTGTAACATAGTACCCATTGGATGAAGAATCAAAATTAGAGTCAGGTTCTATTCTTGAAGTGACATCAGATTTAACATTAAAATCAAAATCAAGATCAATTTTACCATTGGATTTAGATTCCCTTGAGTCAGAGTCAAATTCAGAATTAGAATACATTCATGACTATTACAATATTGGTTACATATGCCTTGAAAATCAATTTGACTACGTTTGTGGTCCTTCTATGATTTTGAAGATGATTACTTTAGCATTAATAAAATTTCTCATAGTACCTTCTATGTGGATTGTGTTACCTCTTACCATTACACATACCATTAACACCAACCAATATAGCCATATTATTGACATTTCATCTCCTATAAGTGTCAATTGGGACCAACAGAATCACACCTTATTGAATTGCATCTTTGGTAAACATATCAGTTAAAGAACAACAATGAGGCCAAGACCAAATTCATGTAGAAGCATAACACTCTCCTAATGAAACCATTTAAAAGGAACTATGGGATAATCAAAGTTCAAAATCATCATCTTCTAGTGACACCTTTTTAGAGGTGCTAGAATACAAATAAAGCTAAAAGTCAATGTTCCTTAGTGAAACCTTCTCAAAGGAAATATGTGGAATTAAGATAGCTTCATTGGTGAAAACCTCATTGAGGTGCCAATAGTTGAGCATAAAATTTATTCACTTATTAATGAAGACATTATTCAATATCAAATCAAAATAACATCTAATCTACAACCTAATCAGTTGGTAGATACTTTCAAGATCAAACACTAGAAAAATTTGGTGGTCCTATCAAGAGCATCTTTAGAGGTCTTTGGCCCCACCACATGCAAAGCTATGTCAAATCTGGCATCAACAAAATTATGTGTGATAAAAATTCCTGATCTTAATTTGTTTCCCTACCCTCATACATTCCATTATCATCCACCATTTCATTTCACAAATAAGCCTATAATATAATATTTAGCCCTATTTACCATCCATGGTTGTATTTTAATTTATAAAGGCTATAAAGATATCTTATCTTGATGCCTGAAGGAATCAAAATAAATGACCAATAAATATCATAACAACATTATTTACATCTAAATATATATCCAGTTATTGATAGAGTAACTATTCACATGAGGTGTTGTCTGGCAATTAACATGATGACATATTTTCTTCATATCATTTATTGATCAGGATGTGCATCTCCATATTATCAAGAATAATAGAATCTAAAACCACACCCATGCTAAACACATGTACCATGCCATTTTCATTTATCATACATATTTTCCATTTTCATGTATTCTACCATTCACCCCATCACTTAGGGGTAACCCTCTTACCATTTTATCCAATTTATCAAATAATCATTATCCTAGAGTAAGACAATTGTGTTTTACCATATCATTCCTATCTAGACCAAAGCCTATTTTTAGTCATCCTATCCAATCTTGTTTTGATCTTAGTTACTTTGGTTCTTCCCACACTTTTTGTGAGGGGATTATGATTTAGTTTCACCAATGTATCAAATCCATGTTTACAATGATAGTCTATGAAAATAATGTGATAGTTGATCTATCAAGATATCTTTCATTTTTCATCATATATCAAGTTTTTTTATATGATCCTAATTATAACCACCTATGAGAAAATTAACATCTCACCAGTTTTGTTACTAACTATAACTACCTATGGGAAAATTAGTACCATTGACCTATGTCATTGTTTCATAAGTTTTAACCTCATATGGGAAAACTAGGGGCAACACTTGTTTATCATGCTTTGATGTACCACCTAGCCATTCCCTATGTCATATTGTGCCTTTATACCAACTATGCCTATTTTATTTGAATTGGTTGCTACACTAGTCAGATTCCTATGTTGTAAATTAGAACTATAATGACTTGAGGTCTTAATTTGGGAATATATATGTGGTTTTTGATACTTATTAAGGTCATCTTAGCCATTTTATCATTATTTTGTGAGCAACATAAGCCAATGCTTTCACCATTTTATGAGCAACATTAGCCAATTCTATTGATATTTTATGAGAAACCTAAGCCATGCTCTCACCATTTTTTAAGTAACCTAATCAATGATATCAATATTTTGTGAGATTGAACCATTTATTATCTCATTATTCTTCACTAAGTTGATATACTCAAAATTATAAGAACATTTTAAAAATCATTTAGAAAAGCCAACAATATTGACAACTTCTTTGCCATAAGGATTCTAGGAACCTTTACTAAGTCACAAGAAAATCACTTGTTCCTTAGTTCCCCCATCCATTTTGGCCTTTTCTCCCATGAACTTGAAATTTTACAAGACCATTCCTATTCTTATATCACATCTATTATGTTTGTTTTTCATATGTTATCATTTTCTTCCAATTTCCTAGGACAACTACATTTAGCCTAAAGTTTGTATTGGATATTATCTCCATGAAACTATGTAGGCAACATCCACTTTCATAGTGCATATAGAGATATCTCAACCACTCCATTCATTTTATTCTATTCCCTTAGTCATATTTTCTTGATAATTTATCACCTATTTCCTATGGGTAATGTTTGTTTGGTCTAGGTCATGTTGTTTGTACTAATATTAAGACTAACTATTATTTATTTTTTTGTTTACTTCTTTGCTTGTTTATTTGTTTATTATTTATGTTCCTATTTGTTTAATTTTATAACTATTTCCTTGATCTAGTCTATGTGCATTCATTGGGTTACTCCTTGCACATTTATACTTGAATCCATCCATATTCATATGTCTACATTGCCATCATGATTTTTATCATTAGTGCATTATTGTCCCTTAAATGTTGGATTTTTAAAGTTAGTCTTTATGTATACTTTGGAATATTCCTCATGATGTTCTATCATGAGACTCACCATCAAATTCTACAACAAAAATACAATGTGTTTGAGGTTAGTAATAGTGATTTTGTTCAAAAATTGACTAAATCTTTGTAAATTTGAGTTCATTTGAGCTTAAACATGTAAATATAAAGCATAATAATGTATTTGGGCATATATTTGAGCTAATTTAGTTAAATATTGATGTCCTTTGTTATTTTTTATACATATTTGTGCAAAAATTTGCTTAATATGTGAGTTTGATCGTTATTATTTATAAAGATGAGGCTTACACATCATATTTCAGATAGGATTTGGAAATGGAATTGCCATAAGTAAGATCCTCATCAAGCATGGTTAGGTGGATCTTATATTAATGTGCCTAATCAGGTACATGACATACCAAGAAACTAGGAAAGGTATTTGCCTTCTTTTAGTCCTTATAATGTTGTCACAATAGAAGAACATGCTATATCATTCAAAGCTATTTAAAGACTCTTAAATATTATTCATGAAGATGTATCATGTAAATTTTTCACATTTAATTTAAAATTTAATGTATATTAATGGTTTATTTACCTTCTAGAGAATTATATTACTAGTTGGGATGATTTTTGTAGACACTTGAAACTGGCCACTAATAACCTCCAACCAAGATATTGACCAATTTCTATCAAAGCATCACAATTTGGCCTAAAACGCTAAAACACATTAAATGAGTTAAAAATTTTATAAAAAAGTGCCAATTTTGTCTATATTATCATTAAATAGGGTAATTTAATTTATGAGATAGCTAACTTTGATTAGATCATTTCAAGTCAAAATGACATTTTTGCACCTAGGTGATTTGGATTTCTGTTTTCTATCAATTTTCTTGCACAATACATGTTCCTTTATTATTTTGTGTTGAAAACATCATAAATGGGATAATGGATCCAAGTAATCTAAAATTGCCTTCCAATTCCAATCTAGTCAAATTTTGAGCCAATAATACGAAAATTTGACCAATTTGATTAATTTGTGCACCAATAGCCAAGCTTTCCACCAAAATTGGTAAATCATATTTAAGGATAATTAATTTGAATCAAGAGCTTAAGTTAATTTTACATGTAACTTTCTGAATTTTTATTTTTGGAAATTTATATTGAATAACTACATCATCAAATGCCATCATTTTTTGGGAAGACATCACTAGGCCATAAATGCATAAAATATTAGGATTAAACCCTCCCATGCCTCATCATTGCCTTCCATGCCTCTTTAATGCCTCTCAATCCCAAATATTTATGTGTGAATTTATTTAATTTTTCCTCTAAAATTTAATGGATCCTAAACCACATATCTTCATCTTGAGATGGACTGTTCAGGTCCATTCTAATCAGGTTAAAATTTTTATAAATATGAGGCCTTGCCTATTAAATTTTAAGCTCTTTTTAGCGAAAGTTACCATGACCAAATAGCTTAAAATCACATATTGATTTAGTTTTAACATTCCAAAATATTTATCCAAATCTATCACAAGCCAAAGGTGCCAAGAAGAGATGAAAGTAGCCACACTCCATTGATGAAATCTCTTGAAGCACAAACTGTGCAAGCGAACGAAGGAGCCTTTTGGAGAAATCAAGGATTTGGTAAGAAATTTGTGTTTTTTTTTTAATATTTCTCATTTATTTCCATTTCTAGTTGTGTTTTTAAAAAAAAATTTCCTCACTAGGCTCCCCTTAGTGACTAGGCCTAGAGATGTTATACTAGTTAGTGTATTTCTTTCATTTTATTTTCATTTTGGAACTAACACAACACTAACTGTCCTCTTTTGATTTAAATTCCTAGTATACAATTTTAAATATATAATTATTGATCAATTTGGTAAAATCATTATTCTGTGCATTCTGTATTAGCAATTCACCACTATCAGAAGAGACTCAAATGATCCCATTAGAGTCTTTAATACTAGGTTTCAAAAGATGTTCAATAGAATTATATCCCCTTATAGACTTGAAGAGGCTTTAAATTTTTATATTTACATGGATTATTTTGACCCCATGACTTATATATTTATTAAAATGTCTGTTGGAGTTATAAACACCTTAGCATTGGCTTATGTTGAAGCTGTAATAATCAATGATCAAATGCAGCCTCAAGGTCAACTTGCATATGTTATCCAAAATGTCAACCTCAATTTCATAGCATTGAATGTCATTATTAATTACAATAAAATTGTGTCTAGCTTAAATCAAATACCAACATTGAAATAATTTCCCTTAAGCCATGCCTATCCTAACCAAGGTTTAGGGTTTTTGAATAATGATGCAAACAGATTTCATCCATAAGGACAGAGAGATTTAGTGCCCAATAGTAATTACAATCAAGTTCATAGCTTAGAAACACTAAATAATTAATATGAATCCATACTTAAGATGGTTCAAAAGTTTAGGACTAATTTTTTTTAATTGTAAGAGCAAGTGGGAAATTTTGGGGAAGGCTCCAAGAAAAACTATACTTCTTAAAGGTTTAATAGGTTTCATGATAACAAAACTGAGTCACCTAAAGACATGCATGAAATGAATCTTTATGACATAGGCCTATTTGATCATTTTAGTATCCTTAAAGAATATCAAAGTGAAAAGGCTACATCTGAATATGTGTTTTAGCAAGACAGTGTTGTAGGGACATGTAGTTTTGTAAAAACTTTTAAATCCTTAATGCAGGATTTTGATTTTCTATTTGAAGAAGAAAGTAAACTAGAGGATGATATATAATATGATCTAGATGATGAAAAAAATGTTAAAGATGAACAAACCCATGAATAATATTAGATACAAAATGACTTCTCTTCAGAAGATAGCTGTGAAGGTAATTCATATGAGGTGATTGCCAAAGTAGAATCTCCCCTTGAAGAAGAAAATCCATGGAAACATTTACCAGGATTTATTAAAAAAATTTGAGGTATTTCAAGATAAAAACATCATTCTATAAAATCCAAAGAAATATGATTTGATACTTGATTAAGTAGTTGAGATGTCATTCTACATAGAGGATTTGGATAAAGCAAGGGAAATGGATCAAGAATTTTCATATGACATGTTCAAAAGAGTAGAAGTATGCAATCAAATTGGTTAAAATGGTAACGTTATGGATAAATTTCATGCTCTTTTAGCTAATCAGGATGAATTAGCCTTTTAGGATGACTTGGAAAGTTTTGGTACAAAGATTGGTAGTTTATCCCCACCTCAAGCTAAGTTTAGTGAAGACATTAGAACAAGGATGCTAGTTTAGATACCATCATTGAATGAAGAAAATATAAGCCACTATTTATCTATGACTAAAGGATAATTATCACTCTTGATATAATACATAAGTATTTGGGAAGAAGATGATTGGGTTTTAGATTCATACCTTCGATCCATCAAGAAGAAACAAGCTACATCACCTAGAAGACACAAGCATACAAGTTCTCCTATCTACAAGAAGATACCATTGAATGGAAGTAATAATGATTCAAGGTTCTATATTAGACTAAATAATTTTACATTTGATGTGGGAGGTAAGTACATTTGGCATTTAGTGCAGGGCTTATTTTAGTTTCTTTCTTGTTCTTTGTGTCTTACTTTTTTCCTTTGTATCACTTGTTTGTATATAGTGCTTTTCTATATTTTTTAATTTTATTTTTTTAATTTGTTACTTACTTATAAATAACTCCTTTTAGATATACCTTAGCTCAATTTTCATCTAAACACTCAAGAGCTTCATAGTTTAGAAATGCAGGTATGACTTCTCAACATTGGTTGATCATGGATTGTTGAAATATAAGCTTGATGTTGTAGTTTAGAGAAGATAACAAAGATTGATGGGTAAGTTTATTTTTTCTTGAGATTTTAATTTTTTTTATGATCTAAGCTTGGTTTTAATAATAATTTAACATGTAGGATGAAAGATTAAACTATTAGGATGCAATCATGCTTGCACTTCAAAAACATTAATTGCCTGGGATAAATTTTATAGCCAAGGATGATTGTCTAAAAATTAAACACTTGACTAAATTCCTAACCCTGGCTAACCTAGTTCCAAACCTTTTCTATAAAGTCAAAATGATTGAAAATACAAAAATAAGATCTTTATTGAAAAATTCAAAATCTTTCTAAGCAGACGTGATTCTAGTAATCTCTATCGAGGCTATAGATGTCTGAATGGTAGTGGAGAAAGGACTTGAGTGGAGCTAAAGGCATCTCTATCAAGGTTATGCATGCCTAGCTAACAATAGAGCAATGCCAAATCCTTCCTTGAGATAAAACATGGTTATTAATGAATATCTAAACCTATTGAAAGTTAATTTAAATGATTAAAGCCATGCATTTGGAAGTTATTCTCTAAATCATTGACAATCAATAAGTGGAATCAAATCACATACATAACATGACTAAGTTTTGATGTTTTATCTTAATTATGCATATGCAAGATTTTTTCTAACCATGATTTGATCTTAATAATGGTGCTTGATCAAATGGAATAAGTAACTTAATCATTAGTATAAACTAGAGTCTCTAGATTCTAACATATTATTATATTCCCTAGAAGTCACCATTTTTTGAGGTCAATACCCCCATTTCCAAAAAATGGGTACCCATGTGTCAAATAAGGCAAATTTGTACCATGAAATTGAATATTCACTTGAACAGAATGTCATTCACATGATCACACATTATTTTTATTTGAAGATCATCCACACTATGGTCTGGCTAAATTATTTGTTCATGGTTTTGGTTTAATTTTATCTAAAGGGATAACATTGGATATTTTTGTTTCAAGTTGTAGGTTTAATGGAGCCCATTTGGTAATGAAAATGCTTATAGTTTTATGCTTCAATGTTAAATTAATATTTTACTAACTTTGGTCTATAATTGATTAATTAAGTTCATATTTTTAAACCCTAGCCTAATGTTTTACCTAGACCTTTTAATTCAAATTTGAATTTGGTGGGAACTCTTTATTTAAATTTATGTGGGAACATTTTTTTGAAAATGTCATGGACTTAATCTATTTTTTATACTAAGGCTTAGTCAATTTTATTAACAAAACTAAACCTTACTCTAAAAATTCATGCTTGGTCCATTTTATCTTAGAATGGTCTAACTAAAAATGTAAGGTCACTTTTATTACTTAGCCTAAATCCTTATCTCAAAGTTCCATCATATTTATTTATACAGTGAAATAGTAGGTTAAAATCTTATGCTATGTCATTTTCCATGGTGTACCTTTTATTATGCTTTGAGATTGGCCTAAATTTTATCCTAAAGTTTTATTCATGTTTATTAGCATTAATAAAACCTTGGTCTAAAACCTTAGTCCAAATTCTATATGTTTCTCAAGCTTAACTTAATATTTTTATCAACTGTAGGAACCAATCACATTCATATACTTGGATCCTAATCTATAGTCTATGTTTAATCACAACAAATTGATCTAATGGAACATATCAATTTAACATTTTAATGAAGTTATAGAAATAGTGAGGTGGTGATAAGTTTCAACATTTCATTTAAAGGACATCAAGTAGCCAATGGTGGTCCACTTCATGGATCAAGATCCAACGGTATGAATTAATCCAAATAAGATCAATATAGTGAAGTAAGATTAGTAAAGAATTTTCAATGAATATTCAAAAGCCTGTAGGATTACCACATGGGAAAAATACATTTCTTGGTAGAACTGACATAGTGTAGATCAAACTAGAGAATGACAAGTGGCAAGCTTGGCAAATAGTTCCTAAGACATGTTTAAACTTGATGATCATGGACCCATCAATAATGTCCATGTGGATGTCAAATGATGATTATGTGAATGTCAAATTTAACATAATAAATATCCTAAATGATATATTTAAAATTAATGATCACATGCCCATCAAAGATGTTCATGCAAATTTTAAATGATGATCACAAAGACATTAATTTTAGGACAATTTCTTGGATACATTTTCAAAGGCAACAGTCATATTTTTGAAATAGTGATGATAATTTATTCCATGGTGATTCCACACAAGAAAATCATGACAATTATAAATATCTCATGGACCCATGGGAGGCAAGGGTATAAAAAAGAAAATCCAAAAGCATTCTAAAGCATGAATCTTGTGATTTGATCCCACGACAACGATTACGTCACTATTAAAACCTATAAAACTGCCCTGGAAAGCATGAAGACCTTAACCATACCCTATGGGCATTGTGATTAACCTAAGAGGAGATAAATTACCTCATGTGCAAATTTAATTCAATCCAGAGTCCACTAGTAGGCAATCTAATAAGCCATGGTATCTCAGAAGGGTGTTTCCTAAGGGAATATGGAACTCTATTTGACCTCAGTTTTAGGAAATGAAAATCAAGAGATAAATAAAATATGGTATGGATAACAGTATGGTTATGAGTATGATCATACTTATAAAAGGGAATAGTTAGTAAATTTAGGGAGGCATCAAAAAAAATGGATAAAGTTCACAAGAGCTTATCAGATCAAATGAAGGAACTCTTCATAAAACCAATTGTTGACTTTGTGCCAACTGAAAAGCAACATCAAAGAATAATGATGACCCTATAGTAATAGCTAAGAACTTCAAGAATAAATATACCTCAATATCAAGCTACTTTAATTAGGAATATTCCCTTTATATCTTAGTTTGAATAATGTTTTGAAAAGGAATATTCATTTAGGCATGTTTAATTGATAACATATCTTGCCTATAGATTAGGGTATTAAAAAGATCATTTGTTCTAAAATATGGTAGAAGGAATAGTTATCCTATACATGTACCAATACAATGGGAAATAATGGACCAACATACCTAATGGGTTGTCTATATAAGTATTGTCAATTATAAGTGGGGAGGGAGCTTTTAGAGCCAAAATTACTTTGTAAACTTGGAGAAATAAATATTAGCAAGGAATTATGCAAAGATTATCTAGTAGTTTTTTGTGTTCCTTATTATCATGGCTTCTCTCTCACTTATTTGTTCCAATTTCTAGATTTTAATGGTTCTTATGAATTTTTGGTGTGTACATTTGATTGTAGAGTTGTTAACTTGTGTTAATGCTAGGTTGATTGAAATTCCTTAGGTTCATTTTATTTTCTTACTCTTCTTGCATTTGGGCTAATGTTGTTTGATTTCAAGGGTAAATATTTAAAATTAACTAGGTTCTTATTTACATTATTTCCACCTTATTTATGAGTTTGAATGATGTGTGATAAGATTTTAGCTTAAGATATTTCATGTTACACATTGGTTAAGTGCATGCCTAAATGAAATATAAACTTTATCATGATGTTTGGAATGAAGATCAACAACATTTTTTTCTGTCATACCTTTCCTTTTGCTTCTTTTTTAACTGGATCACCTTAGTTTCATTATCATTATAAATATCCATCTTAAATTAGTTCTTGATCATAATTCACTTTTATTAGAATAGATACTCCATAGTCTACATAGATCTATTATTTGGCCATGGTGGCTTCCAATAACCTAACATTATAAATATTATGAAATAGTCACTTATTCTACCTCTATTCCATCAAAGATAACATGATTGTTACAACCTACAACTCATGCATTGAGTTATTAGGAATTATAAAATGAGAAGTGTTTCTTAAACACTCTAGGCACATGTAGTACACATTTAGGCACCAATAGTACCATATAATTTATGGAATCTAACAAATTTGGATGGAAGTTAGATATAAATGAAAGATGAATACATACTTGGAGGAGTTCAAACTCATAGTAGTGATGGTATGATAGACTAGTATGTAAACATATCTCATAAAATACCATTATCTAATCCCAACTCATTTTTGGTCTAGATTTTAAATCATTAACTTAGGGAGATTGATGCATTAAAAAGTCCCTACAAGTGAAATAATCATTAAAGTGATAAAGTGAAAATATTAGGTTTATATTGTGTCCTCCTTCTTAGATACACTCTGGCCTCTATAAATTTGGTGTATTTTGAAAAACAAAACCCTTGATCATCTTCTCTATATGTAAGAGATGTTGATTTTATAGTAAAAAAATAAACATGGGATGAAATCAAATCTACAAAACCATATTAGATCATAAATAAATTTTAAATAAACAATAATGTGATATTAAAAAAAATATTTACTAGTGTAGGGTTTTAATACCATCATATATTTTTTCTAAACATGTTGTTTATATTGATTAGGTGTTGTTGTCACTTGGATTTTCACCGTTTGAGGAGATGTCTCATCTCTCCTCATCCAAATGGCATAATTGAAATACCTCTAGACTATTGGTGAGTCTAAGAATGAGATAAATCTCTAGTTATGGCTAACTCCCTTGATGTACCAATTTGGATCACTACTACACCTAAAATTTTGAGGGAAAATGGGAGAGATAAAATTGAAACAAAACCATCTTAAGGGAGGTGATATGAAAAATTTAATGATGAATTCCAACCATCTGCATGTTACACATGAAACCAAGAGACTAACAAAACATACACTTTTCCAATCTACATATTTTCACATCAATGTTACATTATGAGGTTATGGATGAATGTTTAGGATAGGATGACTAGACAAGAGGATTTGGATGGCACTATTGAATATACTAACTCACTCAACCTTGACACTTATTTGAATACTTCACATGCCTTGCAAGAAGAAGCTTTCCAACTGTAAATATGTGAGAAAATGAAACAATACGCTAAAGAAACAAGAGTCATCACTTAAGAAAAATTAAACATTCAAGTGATAACACCATGAATATTCATGGGAGAGGTGAAAATTAGTAGTATTATTGATCAAATGATATGAAAATGATCTGGGATTCTCCATACTCAGGTGGAGCATGAGTTATAATGGCCGAAATGGCTATTTCTTATAGAACTTGAGAGAGAGAGATGAGAAAAGAGAAGTCCAAGGTTCAAAAGGAAACTTATCAAGATAAGAGAATTAGTTATTTGTGTATGTTAAGTGGATATGGGATGAACCATGCAAGGTTAGAAGGAAAAAGCGGCACTCAAAGTCATGAAACACTTGTAAAGTGGCATGAAAGTTCTCATTCTAGCTCCAAAAATACCTTCACTTATTAAGTATAGGTATGATTATTATAATTAAATTTAAGGATTTTATATATGCCTTTTCATGTATTGTTTGTAGTCTTGGTCATATAGAATCATTTAGTAATGAACTATCATCATATGCAGTCTAAGAAACTCCATTTTTTGTCACCTCTCACACTTGGCTTCCAAAAATGAATAAATTTTGCTATTAAAATATATGAGACTTGGTGAATGACATTTTTAAAGACCCTCCATGGCATTATAATCATCAATCACATCTTAAAATCACCTTCACTTGGAATTTTCACACTTCTCACCATCTTTCTCACTATGCCAGTTTTGACTGGCTAAAATGAGAGCTATTATTTGAAAATTTAATAGTTGTTATCAAGAATTAAATTAGAATTTGTAATTATAAAAATTATCAATATTCCTCTAAAATTTGGTTTCATCTCTTGGAACCTCATGAAACTTACACAATGTATAAAATAGTCAAAAAAACCCTATTTTGCACCCCATCTGTACAATTTTGTATATTCCAATAGGATGGGGATGATATTGAAAGAGTAGTATACAAATTCAAATATATTTCATGGTCAAAATATGCCATTATATCATCTTCCCATCCTCATTTCCTTCATTGGGTCTTGACTAAGGGGTTGCAAGGGTTTTAGGCCATTTTCCACTCTTAAGCTTTGTTCATAAAGCTGGGAGGTTGGAACTTCAAAATAATTTTAAAAAATTTGATCTTAAATTACCTTTATAAACACCTCCTAACTCACTTATCCTCCATTCACATCCTCAATAAATATATGAACAAAACTAGCCTATCAAACTTTTTTCTCCATTACAATAGGCTTGAGTTATTCTTGAGCCAAAAAATGGCTTCCTTGTGGTTTCCTTTGCATATAAATAACTTTAAAATATATTATATAAGCTCAAAAACATTTCCCAATTGGTTGGGATGCTCATCTCATGATAGAAGTGAAAATGGTTCTCCATTTGGCCTTAGGCTTAACCATGCCCAATGGGCTTGCCTGTAACCCTTGATGTTTTAGACCTCCTTATTGGGTTTATTTTCCTTTCACTATATTGAAAACATTTTTTATGTTTCCATTAAAATATCAAAAATTTATTAAAAATCTCACAAATATATATAAGTGAAACTGACATCTGATTTGAATTCTAGTCTTAAACCTTGCCTAGCGAGCATGTTTGCACTTTTGAGGGTCTAGAAATTTATGTTGGTATTCATCCCTCTATTATTGGTTCCTAAATTTTAATAAAATTTTATAAAAAATTTATAAAATTCCCTAAACTTTCAAAACAACTCTTTGTCTCATCTTCTTATACACTTTCCTCAAGACCTGTTAGTTTTGTTCCCAACGGAGTGCCCTCTATTTAAGACAAAAAAGAGGGCACTTTCCCCATTATTTCAGAAAATATGAAGATTTTATATGGTTATCCAAGGGATTTATACCATATATACCAATTTTTGGCTTCTGGTTAGGTCATTTGACCTTCCAACTCTTCAAAAGTCCAAGATTGACTGTGTGAGATGGACTGTATGAATGCGTCTAGCATGTGGACTGTGTTTTTTATTAGATACATTCCATTTTATTATCATCACATGATAAGATATTTTTTAAATTTATTTCATAATTTTTATGTTTCCTTAAAACACATTAATCATCTTATACCCCTCTAACCTTCTCATTTCATACTTCTCCAATCAATTGTCTTAAATTGTATATTGTGTTCTTGCTTGAGAAGGACCCCTATAGATGTAATTTGCATGGATTAGACCTTGGTTATAGTTATAATGTTATATTAACACCTTAAAATATCATTTTTTAGGTTTTTTAATTCATTTTTATCATTATCATGCTATTTCCACACCAAAACACTACTATCTTGTTCATTATCTGCAACAATCAATTATAGTTGATTTTCTTGAAGTAAAGGGTTGTATATTGGCATAATTATTTGAAAGTCATTCTCAATTTTCCTTTGGATGATTATAAGCCCTTATAATTCAATTTATAATATAAAATTTTGTACCTTAATGTTCAAACACCTCATTATGAATGATGTGGAGGATGGCTCCTAGTTGTAGGTGCATAATTCAAGAAGTAGACACATGCAGGTGTATATAGGGGTCTAAGACATAGTCAATGAGCCTCTTTGATGATATATTAGGTCAAAATTATTCCTTAAAATAATTTATAAACAATAAAATATGGTTTAAAGGCCTAATTTGTAACCTTAGGTGAAAAAGGGTTTGTTTAGGACTTAGACCTGTAGATGACACTTACTGCAATTAGTGCATAAATTGGCAATTTTCAGCGTCTCAACCACTATCTTCCCTAATCTCTCTTGAATCCATATTTTATAAATTTATTTTCCTTTGATAGGTATATAAATTTTACCCATATATATTCTTTAAAACTCTTTTTAAACATGTTATAATATATTCACAAAACAGGTTGGAATTCTATTTTCACCTTTTTGGGAAAAGATCCCTAAATTTACAGTCATCTCCTTGGAAATGACTTTCAATATTGAATATAAATTTTACCTTAAAAATATGTCTAATATGATCCATTAAACACACAATTACTTTATTAATAGTTTTATCACTTGTTTTAACACTCCAAAATAGGTTTTTAGTTCTTTGTTCATGTCACCTATAGGTGAAAACTCCAAAGTGCAAGTAGTAGATGAGAATTGTAGGCAATTCACATTGCCTTTGATATTTTATGAGTTGTGAACTTGTCTCCATAATTATTAATACATATTTCAAATGATAAAACACTTGAAATAAGTGTCAATATCTTTTTTTGAACATGGACTCTTCTTTCATGGCACCTTAGGTGGAATTCCATGGCAGATTATGAGTACAATGGACAATGTGCTTTGCTTGACCATTTTTTTTATTTATAGTCTTATCCCAAGTATTTTAAATATATAATTTACAATAACAAGGACCTTTATTATCTCTAAAATTTATTTTCAACATGTTTGGTCATATGAGGGCACTTCTAGGTGCATGTTTTCACATATGCAGGCAGACAATGAGTATGTTGTATGACTGCCATAGCATTTTATTCACTATTTGAAAGCTAAATTAACTATTTAATGTTATAATAGGATATAAAACATCTCTAAAACCTTCATAAAACTTTTATAGACATCTTTAGAACCTTTATATGTCATGACTAAGGCTGAAGAGTAGATGGGAGTTGGTTGAGTATGACCATAGATTGAATGTTGGATCCAAGAATGATGTTATGAGACTATTCATGAAGTAAATTTTATCACTATAACATTTATACATGGTGATTAACCTATCTACATGATCTAAAACCACTATTAAAGCATGAAAGTCTTGAGAATGGTGGAAACCTACCTGTTATATAGAAAATTGGTCCCTCCTACAACTTAAGATGATTAGATATCAAAACACATTGAATTGATAAACCAAAAATGGAGATAATTAGATAAGGAAGCCAAAATCATCTAGAAATAACCTAATTAACTAGTTTATATGGACTTGTCCAAAATGGATCTAAACCTATAGGGTACAAGAAATAGTGAGCAAAAAAAATACTTAGCTTGTAAAATATGGTTCATAAAGCATGGTTAAAAAATATATTAAATATTTATATGGAAATGTATATATTTTAGTGTAATACCACCTCCCAAAATCATTTGACCTGAAACTTCTTCTACTGACCGGACCAAGCATGAACTTGTTGATCACTTATGCTTGTCTAAAAGGACAAGAAAGGAGTAGAATAGTTTTGGGCCTTTTTTAGAAATTAAAAATAATTCCAAGAACTAATATGAGTTTTAGGAAGATTAATATATGTTCCATGACCTTATTCTATGTGTCACCTTCCCCCATGGGTCAAAAAGTGCCAAACTCCCCTTTTTTAGTTAGTTTCTTGGATTTTAATTAGATAAGCCATAATATTCTAATTAAACTAACATTCTTGACATTTAATGTAATATATTGGATTTTTTAAAGGAAAAAAGGACACATGGACACCTTTTTAATCATGCCACTTGCATTAATGACCCCTAAACCCCCACTAAATGACTGAAAATGACAAATTGACTAATATGAATAATACCAAGGCTAGGATGACATTAAATTACATAAAATAAATTATAATACACCTCATGACAAAATATTATACCCCCTAAAACATTTAAAAGGTAAAGGTTTTACCTATAGGGGCCCCAATTTTACCTATATGGTCAAATTTGGTCAAGAAATTGGTGACTCATATGGGTAATATGCCTGATATACTAGATAAACTAGCAACCTTATCGATCCATTGGGATTAGGGAGTCATCTAAAGTCTGAGAGACAAAAGGAGGATTTCTACAACATGATTTGATCAATACAAGACCAATGACAGCCTCAACCACACAAAAAAAAGACACACATAAAGCAAAAGCAAACATAAATGTGCTTCATGAGCACTTATGGAACATAAACACCAAACTAAACAAACTAAAATCAAACACTCACTAACTTGAGATGAAAACTCCCTCTTAGATAAAAGGGAAAGTTTGAAACTCTTCTTGCTTCATGAAATGAAGGATTTAGTGAGACATGTAGACTTTTGTCCTTTAGCATTGATGCCTCCAAATTTTTCATGATGTTTTCCAACTTCATTGGCATGATGTTCATTAAGAAACAAGTAGATCCAAATATATTTTCTATGGAAATTAACTCTTATTTCATCCAAATAACTTCAACCTTCTCATATATATCCTCAATTACAACCTCCTTCTTGATTTCCACGGTGATCTTAATAAGATTGTGTTTCTTCTCAAGTGTAAGTTCTTATATCTCATTAAGGATATTTTCATATTATACCCAATCTTGATCATTTTCCTCCATGGAAGACTCTTTCTTCACCTTTTCATGTACTTGGCCCTCAACTTGACAAAACTCTTCAAGATCTTGAAAGAGATTCATTTGTAGTTACCAATCATCTTTATCCTCCTTATCATTTAGAACCACTACCTATTCAATATTTTTTTCTTGATGTATGATGTCATAAATATTATGTTCTTAAAGATCCAATGAATATGAGGGAGATTCAAAATTAGGTTGAGGTATTGATCATCTTCAATAACAACAACTTCCACCTTGGTCTCAAGAGATTCTTCCAAGATTGCCACCTCTTTGGGGATGGCTTGAAATTGTTTTCCATCCTTAATATCACATTAATATTCATGATGGAGGTGATCACATACAAAATTTTGATCAGATGTAGAGTCTTCTTCAAGGGATACAAGATCTTCCATCTCCTTCTCCTTATTGGTGTTACCAAGACCAGTCATCTTGAAATCATGTGACTTAGCCCAATGAGGCTACCAAGGAAGTATGTTTTCTTCAAGGAAGTGTTCTCTTTTATTATCAAAAAAATAATCCTATTTAGGTTATTATACCATATGTACATCAAGGTATAGGGTGATGGTGTGAGGACAAGATGAACTAGTTGGTTGAGGTAGCACATAGAACTCAACATCAGATTGAGAGTGAAGTGTATGGGATTCTTTTGGAAGATCTTGAAGAAGGGGAGGTAGACCTTGTGTTAAAATGGCTTTTTTTATTCCTTCAATTTTAAAATCACTTCATTTACATCTGATTTATATTTATTACTCTCTTAAAAGAGGTTATATGGGGTGTGTTTAGGCATATGTTATTTGGGTCTAAACCTTTCATCACACCTTGATCCAACAATTTCATCCTTGACTCTAACTCTTCAATTTTATTAGCTAGGTTGTCTTGGAAAATTCTCTCTTAAATTTTATAGGAATCATCATGAGGATATGAGTACAAGAGGGCTCACATGGAAGACTAGAAGCTTCTTAAGGAAGGGTGGAAGGGACTTACATAGGATCAAGTTCATTCTCAACATCACACTCTTTATCAAGGCCTCTATCCTCTCTCTTTCCCCACGAATCCACTATTTTATTCCAAATTATGATGCTAGGAATAGGAATTTATTTTTTAGGTAGTGAGGCACTTTTAAGAGTGGATGAAGTATTCAAAAAAATTTGAATCTCCTAGAGATTGGATTCTCCACCTTGTCTCTAACTTGGAATGCCATATCTAGAGGTTTTTTTCATGAGATGGGGATGAAATGGGAGAGGAAAATGAGGGATTATATTCCACTTATTTTGATGATTATATGGAATAATGCATATGTATATTATACAACTCAATCTACCTTTCAATATTAGCTTTAAACACAAGGTTTTTCTTCTCAATTTTCTCCTCTAACTGATTGGGAAAATGATGAATTTGGTAATATTAATTTTATTAATGAGTAGGGGTCAAGTACAACTAAAAAAAATCTTAGCTGAGTGGATATGAAGGCTGAAGGTTTGGTGAGGCTTCCTTTCATGAATTTTTATCCTATCTTCCAAAGGTAAAACTAGGGCACTCACATCTAGCATCTCACTTGCGAGCCTTTGCCAATTAGCTCTCTTAATAGGTACCCACTCTCTTTTCACTAGATATAATTCATCTCTCACCTCATGAATGAAATGTATAGGAATATATATACCATATCCCCTTTGTTTGTCAATATATGTCATGTACCTCTCATATCCTAAGAGTGTTTACTTAAAAGTAGAAATGGATTGACTTGAGAAGAGCTAGGTTGATTAGGAGAAAGAAATGGATAAGGATGATTGTAGGACTGATATAACTCATGAAAAGTCTGGTTATAGGGCTGATACAACTCATGACAAGGTTGACAATAGTCATAGAAAGACTATTAATAATCACACCAAGGTTGATAGGGAGTGGCATAAGCTTGATATGTCTCACTAACTTGTGTAAAATAGTACTCAACACCAATGTTAGCCATGGAACCTCATTGAAAGCAAGAACATAAATAAATATATTTCCAATAATCTTCAAAAGTAAACCTAGGCTGATTGACTAGCTAATGTGTCTTTGGAGTTGCCATTGATGCTTGGATAGATGCCTCTAAAGGCTGATGTGTTGAAAGACAACACTAAAAATATTTCAACTTATTAGACTAAGAGTCCCTTTGGGCATGATAAAAAAAACTATTGTCACTTGGATTTTCACCCTTTTAGGAGATGTCTCATCTCTCCTCATCCAAGTGGCATAATTGAAACACCTCTCAACTATGGGTGAGTCTAAGAATGAGGTGAATCTCTAAATATGGCTAGCTCCCTTGATGTACCACTTTGTATCACTACTACACCTAAACTTTTGGGGGTAAAGGGGAGAGATAAAACTAAAATAAAAAAATTATAAATGATGTGATACACCAAATTTAGTGATTAATTCCAACCAATTGAATGTTACACATGAAAACAAGAGACTAACCAAACATACACTTATAAAACTTGACATGCCCTAAAATAAGAATCTTTCCAACTATAAATAGGCAAGAGAATGAAATAATATGCTACATAAATAAGAGTCATCACTTAATCAAAATCAAAAATTTAAGTGAGAACACAATGAATATTCATGGAAGAGGTAAAACTAAGTAGTTTTATTGATAATATGGTATGGAAATGAGCAAGTATTTTCCATAATTAGGAGGAGAATGAGTTAAAATGGCCAAAATGGCTAGTTTTTATATAACTTTAGAGAGAGAGAGAGAGAGAGAGAGAGAGAGAGAGGAGAGAGAGAGAGAGAGAGAGAGAGAGAGAGAGAGAGAGAGAGAGAGAGAGAGAGAGAGAGAGAGAGAGAGAGAGAGAGAGAGAGAGAGAGAGAGAGAGAGAGGTCACAAGGACACTTATCAAGATGATAAAATAATTTAATTGTGAATGAGAAGAGGATATGGGATGAAAAATTTAAGTTTATAAAGAACATGTGGCTCTCCAAGTCATGAAACTCTTGTAAAGTGGCATGAAAGTTCTCATTCTGACTCAAAAAACTACCTTCATGATTTGGACATGTTTGAACATCCAAAAACTAATTAGGGATATGTATGATGATTGGAATTAAGGGAAAGGATTTAATACATTAATTTACATGAATTATTTGTAGTATTAGTCATATAAAATCATCTGGGAATGAACCATCATCATCTGTAGTCTAAGAAACTCCCTTTTCTATCACCCCTCATACTTGGATTCCAAAAAGGCATAAATTTAATAGGAAAACACATGCGAGGGATTTAATGACATGTGTAAAGAAACTTAATATACTTATAATATTTATTCACACCTTAAATCACACCCACTTATATTTTCCACACTTCTCACCATGTTGCTCACTATGCTAGTTTTGACTAGCTAAGATGAGAGGTGCCATATTAGGTCATTTAGAAAAAATTGGGTTAAGATATTTTGTAATTTTTATTATTTTTTCATTCTCTATAAATTTACCTTTCCTAAATATATTTTTATAATTAATTAATGAATGATTATACAACTTATTTTTTCTCATTCTTAATTTCACTTCTACAAAAAACTATCTCTTCTACATATTTCCATTTGCATGTTTTGGAGATTTATTCTTTTGTGCCTATCCATCCATGATCCTCAATTATGGATCATAATGACATGGTATCAGATTGATTTTGGTAAATGAATTCCATAGCTTCTATTATGAAAATTTGAGTGTTTTATTTTGCATGTTTCAAATATGCAATTCTTTGAACTTACATATTTTAGATTCATTATTTCTCAAATTTTACTGTTCTTTTGAGGTCCTTTGTACATCCAGATTCAAGAAACGAACAAGGGAAGATGTGTTTTTTGTATGTTATCTATTTTCCACTAGTTTTTTATATAAAATTTCCTATGCCATTAAATTTAGAAGGTGTCAAAACACTAGGGATGAAAATATGCATGACCTAGCTTTGTGATAGTTTATTTCAGCCATTTTTGAGGATTTAAAGGGGTTTTATTCAAATCCACATAAATCATCATAGCATGAGACATGTACAAAAGACATTTATAGGTTTTTATAGGCTTATTAATAAATTTAGTGGGTCTTTAGTGATTTTTTATGCACTATGTAAATATAATGGGTCTATATATCTTAGGTGTTCTAAGACTTGGTAGAATTTTCCCCCTATGTAGACATAATTAGATATAGACCCATGCATGGACATACATCAAATTTTGACCCTTGATTTTACATTAGGTGGATCTCGACACCTCTTTATGAACTTGGCATAGTTTTGAATCTCAGTGGGAATTTTTCCTTACTAAGATAACCCTTATAATCTAACCTTTGCCTAGATAAACATCAGAATCTATTCCCTAATCAAATAGGCATCAAAACCTGAGTTATACCTAGACACATACCTAAACTTGTGACCTACCTAGACATGTTTTATAACCTTTAACCTACCTAGACAAGTTACAAAACCTATGACCTACCTAGATACTTAATAGATTATAATACTTATGTGGACACCCATGGGATTTTACCTCATGCTTAGATGAACTCTCATTTTGACCCACCTTTACTTTTTACCAAACTCATTTCCATTCCATCTTAATTCCACCTCTCCTAAATTCTAAAAATCCTTTTATTTCATGTAGCAATGTCCATGCACATTTTAAACTTAATTTAATAAGGTGTGACAGTGTTCAGTTAGAATTAGGGGTCTATCATAGTGACATCATATCCAAGGGCATGGCCCCTAGTCATATGTGATTTTATCTATTTATCACAACCAACCTAAGGGGGATTAAATTTTACTTGAAATTTTGGATCTAATCTTTTTAAATCCTAATTTATATTTTTTAAGGTGGGTCTTTTATTAATAAATTTGAACTTGCATAATTTTTAGTATGCAGCTCATTTTTAGGCATCATTTTCTTTAAATGGGATTTTTTTTTAGATTTACATATTGGAAATATTATCAATCCTTGAAAAAATTTAACCTTTGTAAGTTAAAGGGGAGGGGGTTTTATTTTACCTTGCGTTATATCTTGCATCTACTTTAGGTAGTTCATGAATTTATAGGTGAACCTTTTTTTATACTTTCAACACTTCACTTGGTAGTATTACCATCTGACATCTTATTAATTTTTATTCAATGATTGAGTAGTAGTTTTTGACCACTCATGAAAATTTGAGTTCTTCACTAGTATTTTTCATGAATTTACCATTTGAGAAATATACTCAAGATACCAATATGATGAAATATTAGTCTCCACTAATTCTTATTGATAAGACAAACTATGCACATGGTAGTTGTGTATGGATAATTTGTTCACTAAATAGGGTCTTCTCCCATTTATACATTGAGAGGTTCTTGCTCCCACTAACCTAGTTCAATACAATGATTGGCTTAACTCATTTGACATTATTCTTGGCTACATATTAGTGTATGTTTCCATGGAGAATACACTTTTTGGAGCATAGTGCAACCTTGCTCTATTTGGAACATTCTTCATAATATTTCCAAATAATTTCCTTCTAAGATTATCATTACTCTTATTTATTTTGATGATATATTCATGTCAAACATTTCTCTTCCCTTTATTGAGCCACTCCTATGGGATGAGTTTCAACCAAACCCAAGATGTATTTTTGTAGAATGCATTTTAGTTCCTATACAAAATGTTTCTCATTTTTTATAGAGCCATCATAGATTTTTACTTTAGAGAATTATTTTGTATCTAATGATGAGAGTGTCTCTATTGTGTTATGTCTTACCTTCACATTCTTGGAGATCATCGATGATCATTACCTTATTATGGGTCTTCCTTATTCTGACATGGTATTGAGGGTTATTGAGACATGCTATCCACTTCACATGGACATTATTTTAGAAAATTTTCCATGTCCTTATTTTAACAAGTCTAATTTAGTGGCATTAATTTAAGTTCTTTTGAATTATCTTTCCAAACCTATGTCACACTTTAGCATTGGAACAATTTCAATGATATTCATATTACTACCTTAATTTACCATCCTAGAATGGATAGATTTTTAGAGTAGTTATTTTGCTCTTCCTTTTAAAAATGGAATACATATTATTTGATACAAATAGACCTTTTTAGTATTCAATCATAGGATCTCATAGTCGACATTGATCATTTTTTGAGCTCTACTTGTAATTCAAGAAGCTACAACATCATATTCTAGGGGAAATTTTAGTTCCTTCTTTATCTCTCTCTATTTATGGGTGGGGTTCTTATTTCTATTCTTTTATGGATATTTTATATGTACTTGGGTACCTCATCAAGCCTTGTTTATGGGACCCAATTGTTCTACCCATATAAGATACACTTAAGGGGGGGTGTTAGTGTAAGTTTTTTATACCATCACATATTTTTTCCTACACATGTTTAATTTTCTTAGTTGTCATATTAGGTCATTTAGTAAAATATGGATTAATCTATTTTATAATTTTGAGTTATTTTTTACTTCTATATAAATGTACCTTTCCTAAAGATATTTGGCTAATGCAATGAATGAATAATTATGTAACTTATTTTTTCTCATATTTGATTTTGCTTCTGCAATATACCATCTCTTCTATATATTTCCATTTACATGTTTTGGATATTTATGTATTCATGTATATCTAATCTTAATCCTCAATTATGGCTCACTCCAATAATATTCATATAATAAATTTAATATATGTCTCAATTAAGGATCTATGTATTTCTATGAATAAATTTGTATATAAAGATAATAATAACATGTGAGAAATATTAAATGAGAAAATAAATCATGTCATTTGATGCATCACTAACCTTAAAGTATCATTAAAATAATGGGATATTATTATGTTTAGTGTCATCTAAATATATGTTTGAACCATACAACTTATTTTACATAAGTTTCATGGTTCAAACTTATTTTTAGATGACACTAAATTTGATAATATCCCATTATTTTAATGATACTTTAAGATTAGTAATGCATTAAATGACATGATTTGTTTTTTCATATCATGTAGTATATGTATGTATGTATGTATGTATGTATGTATATGTGTCCTCTTAAAACTAATAGGTTATTTTTATTTTTGATATATATGCTGATATTTTATAAATAAAATGAAGTAAACTATAATATAATTTTAAAAAAATATGTGACATTTAAATATAAAAATAAAGGCTATTATGTGCATTTCCCTAAACAAATAAATTTTGAGAGAATTAAATTAAAAAGTGGGAATGAATTATGCAAACCATACATATTGTAATGAATTGAATTGATGTAATGACATCTTCACATGGTTTCCAATTTATGAGTTGGTCTAGTTGTTATAGGTCATATAGAATGTGTTAGTCAAAGTTTGGATGCTTAGAAGTCTGTAGAATTTGAATTTTATCTTAAAAGGGATTTTTCTGCCATTTTGCAAGTTTGAAAATTTGAATTGAAAGAGGCAAGTTGGATCCTCAATCCTTTGTAAAAAAAAGTTCCACAGTGAAGTATAGTTTATTGGGAGTCTTGAAAGGGGGTCAATATCACTTTATTACATTTTTAATTCATTCAATAATTCATCTAGACAAGTGTGTTAGGTGTGATTAGTTTAGTCTTATCATTGTGTTAAGAGGAATTGTTGAAAAGTAGTTATAAACATAGTATAAGAGAACTTGTAAATGTATTGGTGAAATAAGCTTGTTAGGGTGTTGGATTCAAATGGTGTAATTATATTTAAACCAAATAAGTTAATTTTAATTTTTTTTTCTATAAAATAAAACTTACAAATCCTCCATTTTTTGCATAAGAGGAATGAGATGACTGTGTAATCGGTAATGGAGAAAGGTGCAAGTTTTTGATGTTTTCATAGTTTCTTGTGAGTGTATTAAGTTAAATAAATTTATTTAAAGTTAATAAAACATTTTTAAATATCATCCTAACTTCTTTAAGATAAATTGATGAGTAGACCCTATGTATGTATATTTAGTCTTGAAAAAGTTATGTGTAGGGGTTAGTGAAGGAAATATACAATGAAGACAAGTTTCATAGATTAAATTTATTATGGTAATGTTTATATGTTTTTATAAAGGTTATAATATTTCTTATTAATTAATTTTAATGTCTTTGGGTATATATTCAATGCTATAGTCTTGCATTTCTTATATTCTAAGTTGGGGGAGTCAAAGTACATTCTGTGTATGAAAAGACTTATCAAGAAGCTTGAGTTAAGATATAGTGGTTGGATAAGCCTTGATTGAGATATTTTGGAATCATATTATTTTTTATATCCATATAATAATGTATTCTTTAGGTAAGTACTTCAAACCCTTGTGTTATTCTGAGCATTGGACATTGTCAATAGGTAAAGTTGTTGAAAAGGTGTTATAGATGAGTAAAGAAGGATATTTAATGCTTAAAATAGATTAAGGGGTCTGGTTTAATTCTTAATTAACACTAATAATAATTTTTAAACCATTATATTTCATAAAACCTTATAACAATTACTCATTAGTTTTGTAGACTGTCTTCACCTATAGATTGACAAAAAACTTAAGAGAAAAAGTGAACTGACAGATCATGGAGGATAGATATTGGTTTGGAAAGGTGTGATAAGTGGTTACAAATATTAACCAACCTTTAGGTATTTGTTAATATCATTGGTAAATCTAGGAAGTAAATATATTCCCTCTTGGGTCTACAAACCCTGAGTAAACCCTATTGCTAGGGTTTCCATACAAGAACTTGGATAACAAGAAATCTAATAGATAGAAATTCACAAAAAATTGAAATTAGATATGTTTTGATATTTACTAATGAAATTTTTAATATTTTTAGTTTTAATTTACCTTTAGGTATGGAAAAAGGATGTTTGTGTGTGCAAACCCTGTTAGAAACCTAAAGAGACCTAAATAATGAGGGATAAGTCCTCAAAAAAGTGGTTTAAAGGAGGAGTTAGGTGATAATAATTAGTGAAAGGAAAGAATAGGATATAAGGTGGTTAAAATGGTAATTTTATTTCCAATACTCATCCTTACTTTCTCATATAAGTAATAAATGGATTAAAAGGTTATAAGAACTGTGTCTTGAGTAGGTAGGGTTGTTTAGGATGGCATAATAAGTTTTAAGGGGTTATATAAAGGTAAGAGAGATATAATAAGACTAATAATTATTAAAAAGACACTAAAATATAGTAAAAAATCTAGTGAATCTTAGAAAGGAGAATGATTTTATATATTATTACTAAAGAGAGCCTGTGATTAAGCAAAAGTAAGGTAAGGGCTAAGGACTGTTGAGAAGGCTGAGAGAATGAAAAGAGAATTCTAATATAATTAAAATGTGTATGAACAAGAAAAAAATAAATATAAAATAAAAAAATGAGAATCTTTAATCAATAAATTAATTATGAATCTTTGAACCAAGTGTAACTCATAAGCAAGGGAGAAGGGACTATCAGAATGGTAAAGTAATGAATGGTTTGATAAGGAGAGTGGTACAGAATGAATTTTGAATAACATAGTTGAATTTAGGTTGTCTAAAGAAGGATAATGTTATTAAGGTGATAAGATAACAAAAATACCATAAGAAGATAGAGTAGAGAACTTTATATATAACATTAAGGAAATCATTACAGATAAGAGCTAGATGGTTATTACAGAGGTACAGGAGTTGGTTTTATTCATGTTTTCTATCTAAGTAAATCAAGGTTTATGTTGACCTCTACATCATGAATGTAAGAAGTGTATGATAATTTTATCAATTTTCTCATACTAATTTCAATAATGTGTTTACAAAATTTACCTTTTTTGTCATATTTTATATGAATTGGGAAATTGAAACAGTTTTGTGGAAGGTATAATTTGCATTAATAGATGTGAATAAATGGTATGTATTGTATTTTATTGATATTTTGGACTGGTGGGAGTTTTCATATCATATGATAACTGCATTGATGAATAATAAATATTTTAAAATGATTTTAAATACATTTTTTATATATTTAAAATTACATCTCTTATTTCCTACATTCAACATTGGAACTAGTAATTCTGAGATCTATTGTAAAATAACATAATAATTAATACATATATTCATTCATTTTGCACATCATTTTTGAAACATTTATTATTTTATCAAATAAATATAAGGACTAAAAGAGGACTTTACTAGGAAATTAAATTTGGTAGTTGACCCTCTAGAATTACGTTTTAATATTGCCCTTAAAAATTAATGTTAGTTCATATTTAAAGAATGAAATATGAACATACTAAATATATATCTACATACATATAATTATTGTCTAACATAAAATTTTATAGTCCACCCAAATTTCCCCCTTTAATCCCATATGGTTTTTAAAAAAAAATTTACCACATTTTACAGTTAAAATTATAAAGAATGTTTAAATGACCATCAAAATTTACCCTTCTCTCATGAACTAGTAGAGAAATTAAGGTGTAAAGTTAGGAGGTGAGTAATGGAGAGGAAATTTAAAATGTGAGTGATAATTTTTCATTTAATATAGATAAAAATGAAACTAAATGAGAGGGGATACTGGGTTTTACCTTTCCTTGCATTCTTGCAAGCTCTTCATTTGATATTTATAACTTTTTTCTATTTAATTTTTGGCCACATATACTTTATACTTAGTAATGTTAGAGAGAGTTTTATTTATGGGAGTTTTTGGGAAAGTTTTAATGTTATTAATTTTGGTATCATTTTTATTCTTTTCCAAAGCAACATTAACTATTATGGCTTTAAATTGTGGATACCAACCTTTGATCACCTCAATTTGTTATACTATTTTTCTCTACTCTCTTGTGTTGTACTCTAATCATAATTATAGATCAACAATCTACATCCTCCTTTACCTCATCTTCCTATGAATCAATATTTTTTCCCAAGTGCATTCAATGAAATAATTATTTTTATCCTCTATGAATTTATTATAATTATTGAGTAAACATGATATGTAACTCCAAAATGTTTATTTTATTTTATAACCCTTTGGAATAACAAATTAATTATAGGTAAAATGACATAAATAGGACCGTAGAGTTTTATGATTTAACTTTACACTTCTTTCTTCAAGCTAAATTTCAAAGGCACAAATAAACTCAGCATTCAACTCAACATTCACAAAATATATGGATTATCGAGTTTCTTGGTTTTGATATCTTATATCTCTTAGAATATATATTTTGAATCAAATTCTTTAATACCCCATTGACATGATATGGTATACAATTTAGTTATTCCTTATAAGCCTACAAATATGAGAGTGATCAAATCCATAGGCCCATGTGGATTAGTATGCAGAAATGATTAATAACTTTCATCATAATCCATCTATTAAAAATATTAAAACCTTTAATCCCTTCAACATGTAGTTATAAAAGTGGAGTGAAACTAGAGTCTTACGTTATAACCTTTAAAGCTTATTATTTGAAATAGAAGTTAACATGATTTTTTGGTATACAATAAAACATGGTAAAGTTAGGAAAAGAAAATATAAATGAAATTAAGACTATTTTAGAACATAACATGTTGTAGCATGGTCTATCTGTATTAAGGTAATTCTAATCATATTTTAGACCTGTAGGCAAACAACATGCCTATAACCTGTAATTGTCTATTTTTATAAAGAACCAGATATCAATTAAAAACTTATCAAAAATAAATATCCTTGGGAGGTAAATAACTTAAGGGTGGTAATATATTATAATTTTTAATATTTAATTTTAAAGATTTAATTTTTTTATATCATAATTATTTAGGGATGCAATTTTGATGATGAAAATCTATTGAATAAATGCTTAAGATATTCATAATAATGAATGATGTGTAAACCTATGTTTGATAATATGAATAAATCATATTACATGGATTTAAGATAGATTGGATTATATCACTTTTGAGTATTAAATAAATAATACAATATGTGAAATTCCTTAAGATTTTAAATTGATGTATGACCTAGTAAAGTTAGAGTTTAGAAATACATGAAATTTAAACCTTTACAGAACATGGTATGTTATTACAAAAAATTAACTCATTTAAAATTAATTTGATTCATTTTATAGACATATAAGAGGTATTTAAGACCAATTTAAGGCCTATAAAACACATGGCTCAATCCATGCATGATAGTATAGAGAATAGTAATTTAGTTAAAATATATATTCGTAAGATGAAACTCATATGGATGTTATAACTTAAGAAAGTAATTGATCTTATTATAAGAGTTTGAGACAATGTTAAATTATTAATTTTAAATTAAAATAATATCTATAAAATGATGCCTAACTATGGGGAGTATGATATGAATATATTGATTAAAGTGAGCTTAGGAACAAGGATATTATTGTCTAGATGAACAATGTCAAGCCTAAGAAATTTTGATATTCTTAATGGTTGCCAAAAATATCAATAAATAGAACAAATGGTATTTTCATAGATATAGACATATTCATATTTGAAAGTAATCTAAATGGTGAAAAAAGTTAAGAATGTGATAGTACTTGCATGTATTATGGTATCTAAATAGATGATTTTGCATAGTTTTGTTGTGAATGCCCTTTTCCATGTAGTTATGTAGTGAATGGAAATATTTATCATATTTAACATGAATTAAGGTACCTAAGTATATTTTATTACAATCACCACTAGTATAGATGTTTCCATCATATGTAAGAGTGATGTTTTATTCTAAGTGGACTATTTTATTATGCTTATTGTAACAAATGTATTAATCATTCCATGCATAAATAATGTATTCTAAGTAGGATTGTTTTGCATAATTTTTTTGTGATACATTTATTTATCATTATATGTAGGAACATTGTTTCTAAGTGGATTATATTGTGATTTTATTGGAATATAAAATAAAATCATCTTCATGTCCAAGAAATGGCAAGGGTTAGGAAAGGTACCTATTTATTATCCCTTCATCATCAGTAAACAAGATTAGTACAATTGACCATTAGTTATAGAAAAGAGTGATGTTTTTATGGAATATGACCCATATTTTGAAATCTATGAATACAAAAAAATTCTTTGACCAATGTAATGTTATAGTTTTATACATTTTCTATCCATTGTTTTTCTAGTTTACATGTTACTTGAGATCATGATAGATAGAGTCATATATAGGATCTGTATGACTAGTCATATGTAATAGTGATTGTACTTTCACATTATCTCTTGAATGGTTTTGGTTTTTCACATCATCATTAGTTTAGTATTCATAAAAGGAAGGGACACTCCAACTAGGGAAGTGTGTGGTAGACCATTAGTCTTTAGATGGATTAAAAGTGCCCTGATGATGTTCTCCCTTTCTATATTTGATTTACAATCAATCTAGATGTATACTAATATCTAGCTACATTTATTTTTCAAAGTTGTGTTACTCATGATCTATTGTACTATTTCACCTTATTATTTTTTTATTTAGTGAATTTAAAACAATAATGGTTATTGATCTATTTGCATTCACATTATTTTAATCTTAGTGGTGGTTTTATATGATATGTATAAACGTTTTGTCATACTAATGTATTGGCTAGGAATTATGTTTGAGTCCTCAATTTTATTCATTTGAATTACTTATCAGTAGTTTTTTTAGATAGAACTTTACACATGTATTAGTATTTGATTATAAATTATAGATGAAATTAAGTTTTAATATATACATTATAGTCATAACTAGATTAGGTAATGTTAAGTAATAATTGGTATAAACTAAAATAGTGATTTTAGTTTATATTTCATATTCGAGATAGTATTTTGATATAGTGTACAACTATGAATAAGTTATTTATCTACTTATATTTTTACTTGTTATATTTATTAGTAAAGGTTGTGACATGAATTTTTGGATGTTATTCTTAACTTCATTTACTAATTTATTAAGGAATATGTGAATTATAGAACATAATTCAATGGAACTAATGCTTTTTTAAATTTTATTTTATCAATTTTATATTTACTATGTTTAATTAGGGTATTATTTAAATGTATACAAAATTTAATGAACCATAAAGTATCCATAGTACTAATAAGAATAAAAATGTTAGTAAGGCTACTAAAAAACATAGAGGTTGTAACATAGGATAAGTTTAAATTGACATTTTCAAGTGTCTATTACCAAATGTATGTGTTTACACTCTTAAGCATGAGTGAGTAATGCATGTGTTTTATGATAAGTTGAACCCTTTTTAAGATAAGTGTGTAATTTATATGTAAATTATATCTTTTCATTGATATTATGGGTACTTATTATAATATATAATTAAATTAAGTAATTATTATTTAGATAGAACAATTTATCATTTCTATTTTATTATGGGAATACTATGATTCCCATAGTTTTTTACTAATCCTGGTTGTTGGCTAAAAATGGAGTTTGTTTTAGATCAGTAGCATAGAATAGAATATGGGTGAAATAGTGATGTGGAAGGAACTTAAAATATTAGTACTATTATTATACATCCCAATTTTATAAATAATATTATTCTTTTCAATTATTATGATTTATTTAAATTGAATAAAAAAATAATCTACAATTATTATTGCTTAGAGCATTTAACTCCTTTGGACTCATGGTGTAGAATAGTTTGACAATTGTGGTGATTTAGTTAATTTTGATTCCATAATAGGTACAATTTATTGAAACTTCACCTTTAATTTCTATCTATGCTTCTATTTTTCCATAAAATCCCACCTAGCTATGATTTTTCAAGTTGAGATCATTTCTCCCATTGAGATCTATAGTTTCCCTTTAAAAGGCACTTAATATTTTTAGTTAAAGTTCATTTCCCAACAACTTTCTCATTTTTAATCTCACTCTTAAAATTACAAATCCTTTCGCCTCTTTTCCTAAGATGATATTTGGATTTATCTACATATATCTACTCAAGCCTCACTAATGTTTTCTCATTTTTAAAATGTTGCATTAAGGTTTCAATATGAATTTTCACATTAATAAGATTTATTAGTGTTTCTAGGTAAGATAAATGAATAAATTTAAAAAATGTATTGTTAAAACAAAATTTATCTTCTATCAGGTAGGGATTCATATTCACATTGCCTCCTAGTTTTTAATCTCTATGCCTCATCTCATTTTTAAGCTTTATTACTTGTGGTTACAATAAAGCCATCCAAATTTTATTACCCTATGGATTAAAAAATAATTTTTTTAATTGCATTCTTAATTCTACTTGATATAGGCCATAACATTAATTTTTTCTTACTTGTAGCCATAGTATGGATTTGGTATTATTTCACAAGGTTGAGAAAATTTAAGGACCTAATAGGAATTTGTTGAGTAAAAGCGATTTTGAAATCAAGTGGTGGTATGCCAATAACATAAGAATAAAATTAATTTACTGATGGTTGGATAGAAATGAATAGACCTATCATGAGTTATAATATTTTCAATCATGATTCTATTTCATATGATGATGGTTTAGAGTTAAAATATTTTATTTTTCCTATCGCCTTTTTTGGAGCCATTTGACTCTTGACTTTTGTTTATAAAAATTTCCTCCTGTCCTAGATTTTTTTATTGTTTTAACATTAAACACCTTTTCATGTCATTAAATTCATCATTATAATCACCTTACTCAATTTAATTTTGTAAATCATGGAGTTTGTATTCAATCCATTTTTTGTTAAAAAAAATCCAAACTTCTCCTTATTCCATTATTTTGCCCCCTTTTATTAGATTTCAATTTCTAAGGATGTAACACTTGGAATCTTTGATGGAATCTAAATGAGAAATGTTGGAGCCACATAAATTCAAATTTGAAATAAATTCCTTTGGGTTTATAGTCCCTTCAATTATTAGAGAAATAAACCAATTATTAATGACCCAAAGATAATGATCTCTATGTAAAATATGTGTCATTTAGAAATCAATTATTAGTTTAATAAGAACATGTCCAATATATCTATAATAAAATATACTCCACTTATACTACTATTTTAAATGAATCTAGTTAAATTTTATTCTAAATCAATTATCCTTATTTCATAGTATAACTAATTCAATCCACTCATTACCTAAATTATTATATTTAAACCCCTTTTTGTCATAAATTTCAAGGATAACATTCAATTAATCTACCAAAACCTATTCCTTTATTTCTTGTCCTCCATTTAGGCTACACATATTGATCCAAAAATCCTTTCCCCCTTCTACATCTATATGCCCATAGACATTGGAAATTATGAATTTTATCTTGCCTTTTGTTTCCTTAATAAAATAACTTATAGAATTATAAAAAATAAAATAATTTATAGAATTCAATCCATAAACTATAATTTTTACATATTTAATAATCAATTCATAATTCTTCTTATATTTCTTGATTATGGCTTTAAATTGATCCTTACTCACCTTAATTTCATGTAGCATAAGATTATCTTTTTTTCATTAATCACTCACTTTATAAGGTAGAATTTTTCAGAGTTACACAACCCTCTAAAATTACAACTTAATATTTTCATGATAACCTAGTGTAAATATTTTTTTTACAACATATCAACAAGTCTTTATTTATACCCTTGTTCTAATTTTACTTGGGTATCATATTGTAACTTCCCCCCACTATATATTCTCACCCTCACTCCACTAGGCATAGTTGAGGGGTTAAGTTTACTTTTAATTGATCTTTAGTATTAGTGACTACCTTAATATCCTTATTTTAATCCCAACCTACTTTCTTATAATTTTATTAACCTTATTTATAATATCATCAAGAATCCATCATAAAATATTACACTAAACCCTGATAGATATACCTTTTCCTTCTCTAGTGGTGACCATTTTTATTTTTCCTCCTCATCTATATTTTTTTATTATCCGTTATATTTGTATAGTGTTTTTCCCCCATCAAGGCCTTATTATTACTTTATGTAAAGTGTGTTTTCAATGGTTCAATTTCATTTAGGTATTACAACTTAACATTATCAAGAATAAGTCATTTTTACATATTCCTAAGTTCACCCATTATACCTAAGGGATATTCCATTCCATCATGATCAAAACCTAAATTCCTTTAACTAAAATATTTGATAAACCACCTAGGGGTAAAGCAAATTAGTCATGATTTATCCATTTGAATTCAACCCATATTTCTTCAAATAACACTTTAGGTTGCCATTTCTAATTATTATTATCTTCTTTATCATCCTTATACACATCTTCCTAAATATTATGGTTATTACCTATTTATACAATTCTCATATTCCAATAATATCTATCCTCCATGACTCTTATACCCCCAACTATATCTTTCATGTTCTAATGGAAATCCTTCTTAATGTTTTATAGTTTTACATTAAAAGCATCTAAAGGGTAAACACTAATAATATAGATGGAATATCCATATGCCAAAGCCTAAAGTAATTATAGTTTATTTAAGGGTATTTTTTAACAAATTTAACCATGACACATATATGATCATAAGTAATTATTTATTTATTTAATGGAAATTCATAAATGCATATCATCTTACCAAAAACATGCCAGTTGTTCTACCATAACTTCTTCCCAATATTTTGGAATAAGTATGTAAAAATTTAACCAAAATTATAATTAATGTAACAACCCTTACAAAGGATTAAAATTTTGAGACCAATATCTCATGAACAACTTGTTGGATATGCTATCCAGCCTTGGTATCTTGACACCTAAATTACTTGGAAAAAGTCAATTTTTACCAAAACCAATTGAGTACACTCCTTAAAAATTCCTTCATGATGATGTTTCAACCCAAATATAGGTATGTTGAAGTCATTTATAGTTTAAATGAACATTTTTATTCATTATTTGATGTTAACAATCATCTTCTAAGGTTATGAGTTGGTGTTAGTCATTGTAAAGAGTCTAATTTTATGGTTTTCAATGTATGAATGTGTGTCAAGGTCTTGGATAAGGTATCCAATATTTTCAATCATTTTTTCATGTCTAAAAAATCCCAATGTGCTCCCTAATTCTTAGTCTTATAAGAAGGTTTAATATATCAGTCCTAAAGTCATGATGGCCTAATTTATAATTACTGGTATGAACTACTTTTCAAGGAGAAGTGCATCTAATAGGAGTCCAAATTCATTTTTTAACACCTTGCTAATATTTTATAGGTATTATCCAATATTAAAAAGGTTATGAATAAATCAAAAGACCCTAAAAGTGCCTATGAGGTTATAAAAGTTAAAGAGGTCTCATTTGAGATCATTAGAGTTATTTTAGAGAAGTGAGGCATTTTAAAGTTTCAAAGAGTTATTTATTAATATTTTAAGACCCTCTTCCAAATATCTAATTTGTAAAAAATGGTCAAAAAGGCATTGAACTTATTGGTTTCCCTCCATTCTTGTCCTTAGTGACATTCAATTCTCCCAATATGAGGATAGTGTACTTGAACTTCACAAAATTATTACTCTACCTCCAAGCATGATCATGGTAGATTAATTTTTATGGGAGTGTTATATATATATATATTCAAATCCAAACCACCAAATCCAAGGTTTAATGATTTTTTCAAGGTTTATAGCTTCAAGCATGAAGTTTCAATTATTTTTTATAGGTTTCCTAGAGTCACAATGGAGAAGACACCATGGTTTTGAAGGGGTTATCATCTCAAAATCCTATGTAGGTTATCAAATGAAGAGGAGTTCCATTCAATTAAAAAAATTACAGGTTTCAAATATTATCACGAGCAAACAAATCTTGAATACAAGTGATGAGTGAAAGTTGCAGGCCCAGAGATGGCAGGTTTTCTTATATGCTTATGATTACAAGGTTTGTAGAGGTTTTATGCATGGAATAAAAATTAAAAAACATCATTTAAACACATAAAATATGTACCAATCCTCATTGATTCCTTAACATTCAAAACAAGGCATGAAAGCTCTCAAATATGGAGAATAATAAGAATTTACAAGTTTTCATAAGGTTCTCTTAAGAGTTGCAGGTCCACCATGGTCTCCAAAACATAATATATAATTCAATTCAAATCCCCATAGTCATTTTAAATCATTAACATGCCTTTAAATAATTAAAAAATATATCATATAACTCCTAATAGGGGAAGATTGGTACAAAAACCATGATCACAAGCACCTACAGGTAAATTTCATGAATGAGCCATCTTTTTTCAAGAGTTGCATGGATCATTATAGCCATTAGAGGGCATGGGGGAGGTCTCAAATGATAATATAAAAGTTTTTGGAGGTATAAATAATAAAACAGGGTTATGAATGATCCTTAATAAGCCTTAAAACTACCTACAAGTCACACGAGAGAAGCACATTTTGAGGTTTTTACACACTTCTCCAAATTCATCAAAAGAAATGGATAATAGAGGATTTATTAGGTTTTTTAGTAACATATGGAGGCATAAAACTATATTAATAATCTTGGAATCATATTAAATGGTAAAAGGGATTGTAGGTAGCCCCTAAACCCTATTAAAATTGTAAGAACCCATGGGTTCACTTTTTAAGTGTTTTGAGGCTTAAGAGGGTATCAAACATGAAGGTTGAAGTGTGTAAAAGACATCAAAATGTCTATGGGAATTATTATGTGTTTTCATGATGCAATTATCAAGGCAAATATATTTCCAAACCCTTAAGACTAATAGGTTTGACTAATAGGTTCAAATAGTGATAAAGATATGAAATCAAGGTCTAAGATACAAAGTTTCAATAAATATAAATAAGTCATAAAACCCCATTTGTTGGCTTGTTGAAGGCAAAATGGGATCTTTAAAGTAAATTTTTACAATAGAGAGAAGCAAGAGATTAAAACACATCCTTAAGAGATTATAATTAGATTGAAAAGAGTATTCACCTTTGAAACTAGAGTATCAAGCCTAATACAATCTCTTATAAATATGGTATACCAAGCATAAAATTTAAAGGCTTGAATTGAGACAAATGAGGTCATAGGCTTTGAAGTGATAACTGAAAGCCAAGGTTTTATATATAAGTGAATAAATGAATAAGACCTTCACAATTATTTAGAAAGAAAATGTAAGACTTGGACTTAATAAAGATGAAGCTAAACCTAAAAAGAATGTTTGAGATAAGCAAGGTTATTAAAGTGATTAAGATCAATTTTAAAGATTACATGAGGTTTCAAGTTTAAGGAAACCCTCTATAGGGATATAGGTATTGAAGGGGTTATCAACATGTTTATAAGATGCTTCCCTCTTAGTTGAATGCTAGAAAAGATCCTAAAGAATATAACTAATGAATATATCCAATAATATGACAAATTATTGAGGCCTCATGAAGAATACAAACCTACAAATAATTAGATAAAGTTCATGAAGGCTTTTAGGCTTCCAACACTTTCTTTTAGGGCCTAAAGATCTCTAATAAGACTTAAGAATATTATAAACTACTTGCAGATGTGGAACAAAGGTTTAATATATTTAACATGTTCATCACCTCAAACATTACCCTCTCTCAAGATGTAGGTCTACATCAAAACCTCATGAGGCACCATAAAGTCCTACAACCATGTTGCAAGAGTCATCTTAAGTGTTCAAAGGAAGGATTGTGAAGAAAGTATTAATGTTGTCTCAAACCTAAAAATGCTCTTGTAGACCTAAAGTAATGTAATGAGCATAATAGACTATAGGCTCTTCAATAAATATTTCATGCCTACCAATGCAAGGCTTAAAGTTGTAACATTAAGATTATAAGACTAGAAAATTACTAGAAGCCTTCATGGTTGTCAAGATGTTTTAAAATTCAAGTTGAGGAGAGAGATACAATAGTTTTAATGAATTTAAAACAATGGTTGTTGTACAATGAGGTTTTCAATGTATTGAGGGAGATATCTAAATCATATCAAATATATGGTAATTTTCTATACATAGCCTTATGTGAGAAAGATCAAACCTAGCCTATATAATGATGGTGAGATCTAAGAGAAAATTTCTCATGAGTTTATGTTTGAAACAAAACTTGAATAACTTCTTAGTGTGATCAAGAATATTCATCCCTACAACATTACTTTTTATGCTTCAAAATCTACATGGTGGAGTTTGTAAATAGGTTGTATAAAGCTTATAATAAGTAGTATAAAAAGTTTCAACTTTAAAGTGGGTCTCTTCAAGCCCATAAGCTTGCATACAAACTAGTAGGCATATGCAATAGGTTATGACTAGGTTGTAAGTCATCTTGAGAAAACCTAAGTTAATCCATAATCCCATTATGAATCATTCAAATTACAAACTTGGTAGACAAAGTTGAAAGGGTTTCAAAGTCTCTTGGTGAAATTGGAAGACCACATGAAGAGAAGGATTGCAAGGGTCATAGAATACCCAGACATGGTCAGATTATCCATATCTTCTATTTGTAGTTTTTTACCTCACCTTGTAGGGTTATATGACATTTTCCAAGTAAGAGAGCTCTGAAAATGCAGACAGTCTATAAAAGGTTACAGATAGTACTTAGATTAATGTTCAATATATCAAGAAGAGTCTTAATCTTACAAAATATTTTATTGTTATAGGTTGTAAGATCTTGTTCTTAAAAGACATAATGTCATGATAGAAAAGTTTTAGCTCAAAGAATCTCACTTGTAAGATTAGTTGATCAGTTTAAAAAAAGTTTCAAGGTGTTTGGGAAAATGTTGGAGGACTATATGAAGAAAAATATGGAGAGTAAGGAGGTTAAATACTAAATACCACCTATGAGACATACAAATTCAATATATTGGGGTTAAAAAGGGATGAATACAAGTTTATAGGGTAAGAGATTAGATAAAATGAGCTTGAAGCATGATGATATATCTTCTCAACCTCCCTAAGAGGCCTTCACATAAGCTCTAAGGTTGATTTCAAACCTCTCAAGTGCTCCAATACCTAAAAAGGAGCCCATTAATGGAGTGTTTGTATGAATTTCAATGATCAAGTTGAATTCCTCAATTTTATCACATCTAAATCATGTCAAAGAATGTTTAGTTTATCCCTTGGTCAAATCCCTTCAAGAATATGAATAGTGTAAGTGGTAATTAAGACCATGTGGGATATGAAGGCATTGAAAAATGATCCGAAAAGTGTATAACTCTATCCATGTAGTGGGGTTCAAGCCCAGGTCAACCAAAAATCCAAAAAGGTTTATAAAATTCCCTCCTAGGTCAAACATTCAACATGCACAAAAGGTGAAGATGGGTGAGTTAAGTATACTAGCATAAAAATAGATATGTTTTCCAAGAGTAGAGTACCTATTTGACCAAATTAGACATGTTCAATCACTCCAAAAGATTAAAATGGTAAGAATGAAGCCTTCTCCTTTACTTATACATTAACCTCCATAGAGGATCAACATTATGGATGGCATTATGATGTAATAACAACACTTAAGATAGATTATAGTCATCTTATCTTCTCTCTTTCATCTCATTTATTATAAGTAGGGATGTAAATTACTTATTTTGTATCCCTCTATTGAGTATATCAAAAATCTACTTCTATGGAGACTTGTAATGCTGGGTTAAGGCCTTTGAATTAAATAAAGACTGGTTTTTACTTTCTCTAAGCTTGTATCATGTGTGATTTTGGTGTTTTTTAATCTATACATGTGGTGATAGTGTTCTCCCTTGTGTGTGTCTATTTCCCTTCAACTTAGTGCAATTAGGTAAGGTTTTTTTAGTTAATATGTTATGTTATAACTATTTATGTAAGTTATTAGTTGTGCAAGTTCACTAATTATGTCTTGTGTAAGACCTTTTTGTTATCCCTACTTGTTATAGCATATGCCACCACCATCATATGAAACAATTAAGCCCAAGAAACCCAATTTAAAGATTGTATAAAATAAAATTTAGTCTTTATCAGTCTTATTATGTTATTTTAGGTAGGTAGAGGAGATCTTAAATCCTAGTGCATCACCTCATTTTCAAGTTTTTAGATTCATTGTCTCTCTTTTTATGATGGAGTCTTTGGGTAACTTAGATAGGCTTTAGGAGTATAGGTTTTAGGTATGTAAACTAATCCTAAATCATGTCCACACTAATTTGAGAAGGATCTAGACTTCTTTATAGGTTCACTCCTATCATAGGTCACCCACACCTAGGAGTGTTTCCATTATGTCAGTTGAGATAGGTCTTAGGACCTAATAGGTTATATTTCAATATGATAATAGTTTATGACACACCTGGTGTGATAATTTCCATCGAGTTTGAAGAATTTAATTGACAATTTGATGTTATTCTTATAAAAATTTAGTAGAATTGAAGACACTTTTCAAGTACCTAGCAACTCCATCCATTTTTGATTGCAAATCAACTCTTCACTTTCATGACAAAGGAGACAAAAGGTTAAATAAGAGGCACTGATTTTTATTTTATTGATTTATCATTTAATCTTAGAATAATAAAAAAAATCAAGTTCTCTTGAAATAATGGGTAGAATTTTTAGGCAACATTCTCTAAGAGCTCAATCAACACCTCCATTTTTCAGATTTCCTAGATCGAGAGGGAGATTCAATCTAGTTTTTCATATGGATGGTCAAAGGAATTAGTTATTTTTATATTTAAATGGATGCAACCCATTATCACTTAAAAAATATGATGATATCCTAGTTTTAAATCTTAATATCATTCTTTATTTCTCTAGTTAATATGCCACAACTCCCATCGAGCATATCCAAGACATTGCCAACTTTTATGTAGTCCATAACATCACCTAGGATAATGTGGTAGTAAAACTTCTTATTAATTAATTAAAAGGAAGAGATATTCAATGGTATATAAGGATTCAATTTGGTACAATCCATAATTGAGATGAGTTTTGAGAGAGACTTTGCCAATAATTTGAAGACAAGAGTGACCACCTCTCTCTCATGAAGCAACTTACAACCATTAAGAGATCTTCTCATGAATACATTATGGACTTCAAATTTAGATTCTATAAGACTTAGGATATAATCCCACCCTTTATGAATCCCAATCCAAATACGTCCTTCTTTTACTACTTGATATCCCTAAATAGTGATATTATTGTCATGATAAAGTCCATGGGAGGCACAATGCTACCAGTTGTATATGATATTGCCATAAGTGTTGTGAATAGATTGCTTAAAGCAAGGAATCCCAGGCCTAAAATTCCTTTATTCCTTGAACTTCCACTAATACAACCCACTTTGACACTTATTCTAATAGTAATTAGATAATTAGCTCAACTTGTTACTCCTCCTAGTGAACTACATGAGGTTAAATGATTATTGCAAATATTTGGCAATGTATTGGTTGATTTGAAGAGGTATAAAGTATATAATGTCTAGATTTATTATTCATATAATCATCCCTTCCAATATAATAGATAGACCTATCAGGGAAATTGTCAAGCACAAGGCCAAATTACTCATGTTAGGCCTTACAATAATCATAACCTTAATGTTAGTAGTACCTCAAAGGCAATTATACCCTTGAAAAAAAACTTGGTGTAGGATTATGAATGGGTTTTTCCTTGTAACTAACATCATAATCAGATAACTTGTGTAAATGGGGGTATTAATTAGGTTCTAATGGTCTAGAGTGTGGCATCTTCCCAAAGATAATCTAGTGAACTAGCTCCACAAGTCAAAGGAGGATATGAAATAACTCAAGTATAAGGTGATTCTACTCTTTTAAATTGGAAATAAGGTGACTTTTGTACCATAAATCATAATGAGGTCACAAACAATGAAATCACCCCAATATCCCATAATATAAATTTCAAAATAAGATTAGTATAGGAAGGGATAACTTCCTAAAGTGGTCAAGTTCCTACTCCCTAAGCCTTTCATGAGGCTACCAAAGATAAAATAGTTGTTGATCTACCCAATGAATAATAAAATAAGGTCATTCAAAGGGAAACTTAGTGTCAAATAAGTCAGCATTAGAGAGAGGAAGTTGTTATTAATGAATTATATAAAAGGAGGTCAAATTACCTTCAATATAGTTGAGTAAATGAAGAGAACAAATCTCAATATCACCATGTGGGAGAATCTATCCATTACTTCTCAAAGATATTTATTGAAGTAATACTTAAGTCATCTTGGTCAATCAAATAAGATAAGTATATAATCTACCCCTACTAGTCTATGCCAATTGAATTAAGGAGATAGTGGACAAATTGGTAAGCTTTCTCCATTTTAAGTTTACCTTATCATTGGAAAAACCCTTATCCATAATTGTATGATTGAATCTTTGGGAAGATTCTTGTCATTCCTAAGAGGATAGCCAATTTTATAGGTCTATAATATGCTCTTATCTCAAAGGGAATGGTCCAATTAGATGGTTCAAATTTTAGGATTTTGTCAATCATAAAAATCTTAAATATGACCCCACATACTTATCAAAGTATCTTTTTTTTCCAATATATTTTAGTCATTGACTTACCCCCATATTTTTTTATATACTTATCATGTGACTTCACTGCTAGGTTTGGTAGATATTTATCTTTTTATTAGTCCCATATGTTTCTTAAGACTAGGTATGGGATAAGGGTGACCATTAGAGTTGAGTCAATATCCAAGGACTACAATAAGCCCTATCTTCCAAACCCCATGAATGTGAATTTCACTATGTTTGATCAAGGTGAGGAGGTTGTTAGTCATGAAGCCACCACTCTTATTAAAGAGAATTCCTAATATCCTACTTGATGAGTGGTAAAATCTACATTATGGTTTTGATCTATATGATCATATGGAGGAGACTAGATTTGTACTTACCATATTCTTAAGGAATACACAATTCTTCTAAATACCATATTCTTGAGGAAGACACAATTCTTCTAAATATTGTTAAGTCTCAAGCTAATCTTGGAGGTGTGGTAGCTATTTTTGATGATTATAAGAGCACAAATGGTGTTGGTTCAAGTATTGTATTGATTTATCCTCAAAAGGATATTTACTTATTTGCATATATATTATATTTTGGTTTCACTAACAATGTTTTTAAATATGATTCATTGATCCAAAGCCTCCAATTGGTATAGAAAAGAGGAATAATAATGCATCAAGTGTTTGGTGATAGTGAGGTAGTGGTAAATTAGGTTAGAGGCCAAAATCTAGTTAATAATAGGTTATTGAAGGCTTAAAAGTATAGGGTGTGGGACCTCATTTAAGGGTTTTATGCCTTCAACATTAAATTTGTACCAAGGATAGAAAATTCTAATGTTGATAGGATTATTACTATGGGATCTCAATACAACATTCCTCATGATGTAATGAATGATTCAAAATAACTTGTCAAGCTAGTGGTTAGGTCTATAGTCTTATATAACAATGTTAGTTGGAAAGTGTTTGAAAATGATGAAGAAATTATCAACTTTATACAAGAGGAAGTGGAATTCTTAGCTAATAATTAGCATAGGCTTTTAGAAAAATATGAGGATCAGATTATTTATCTAAAGGGAAACAAGTTGCCTAAATGTTTAGTCAGTTTATAAAGAATTTTAAACATAGATGATTAGCTAGAAGGTGAGGAGAGGAATATGAAAATTACGTATGAAAAGTATGAACCAATTGATATATCTGATGGTAAGCTTTTGAAGGCTGGTAAGGTATGTACTCAATATAAAAAAGAGGATTTTATTGGCCTTTTTAGAAGATATGATGACATATTCAATTGGAGTTACCAAGACTTGAGAGGTTTTGATCTTAAATTGGCCCAACACACCATTGAGCTTGACCCCAATACAAAACTGGTTAGGTAGAATTAAAGACCAATAAACCCCAAGTTATAACCTTTAATGATAAAATTAATAAATTATTTAATAGAATCCAATATAATATTCCCTATCAAGCATCTCTCATGGGTAGCCAACCTAGTCCCAATTAAAGAATAAAATGGAGAGATTAGGTTATGTGTAGACTTTAGGGACTTGAATAGAGATTCCATTAAGGATTACCCTCCTCCTTATATGGATAAAATCCTTCAAACTATATCAAGGGATGAGAGGTTTTCACTTCTTAATGGATATTCAGGATATAACCAAAGTCTTGTGAAAGAATGTGAGTAATAAAAGATATATTTTAACATAAAATAAGTTACCTTTGTTTATATAAAGATGCATTTTGGGTTGAAAAATACTTGTGCAACCTTATAATTATCTATAGATATAGAATTTAAGGGCCTCATAAATGATATTATCTTGGTTTATTTAAATGAATTTTTTGTTTTCTCTAAGCATGCAGTTGATCACTTAGATCATTTATTGTAAGTCTTTGAAAGGTGTAGAGAATTTGGGGTGTCCTTGAACCCAAAAAAATGTGTGGTTTTTGTCCATAAATTCAATTTATTGGGGCATGTGGTATGCAAATAAGGCCTTGCAATTGATATAGAAAGGGTGGAAGCAATTTTGGATCTCTCACTTCCAAATCACAAGAAGGACCTTCACAGTTTCTTGGGTAAGATCAACTTTATTAGAAGGTTCATTCCCAATTTTTATACTTTTGTTAAACCTCTAAATTTTATGCTCAATAAGAATGTTAATTTTGTAGACAGCTAAAACTAGCCACAACTAACTTTTGACTAAATTTTAGATTGATTCCTACCAACCATTGAAAACTAAGCCTAAGAATCACTGAACATCCCAAATTTTCTTGTACATTATTCATCAAAGATCATAGTCATGTTGAGACATCCCTAATTGGGGTATCATTTCATATGTAACAATAACATCGCACGTACTCATCCCTAATCACCATGTGGCATCACAACAAAAAATTTGGCCTATAGACCTATTAATTGGGACACATGAACAACTATCAAATCTTGAAAGACCTAAATCGCTAATCAAAATTAATTAACAAGATAAACTAAATTAAATGCCTAGTTAAATTATATTTTTAAATTAATTAATATCATAAGAAAGGAAATTTGAAAGTTATAATATCCTATACTTTCATCATTACCTTTATGAGTTGTCAAGCTATTTGAAAATATCCTAAAATATCTGATTTTAAAGAGCCATGCCTAGTAATTGTAAATCATAATTACTTGACAACTATTAACTCTATTAGGGTTATATTTGACTCACCTAGGTTAGGTTTGAACCCATTCCAAGACTTAACTCAACCCTAAATCACATTGGGTGAAATTTAAATCCTTGGGTTATAAATACAATCCCTTGACTATTTAATTCTAATCTATTTTGGTGCAAAGTTATTGTGCACAAATATCTTCAAAAAGCTCTCATAAATCAAAGTTAAAATGCAAATTTGGGGAGAGACATAAGATATTTTGTTTTAAGTAGTGTTATAATGCTAAAATTTTGAGCTAATAAATCACAAGACACATCAAATCCAATGGTGAAAAGGAAAACAATAGCTAACAAGTTTCATTTGCCAAAGATTTCTTGAGCACAAGCCAAGCAAGCCACTCAACAAAGCATTTGGATCTTCCATGAAAGGTAAAAGATTTATATATTTTATGTTTTAGTTGTACTTTCATTTTCTATTTTATTACTAAGCTTCCCCCCCCCCCCCAAATTTTAGGCTTGGAGTGTAAGTGTTAATGTGTTTATTTGAGTTTTTATTACTTGAAATAACACTATATTAACCTCCGTTCTTGCATTCCTATGATCACAAATGGCATGCCCAATGGGACATGCACCTCATGAATTTGATCCTAAAGACTTTTAGAGTATTATACTAACATTTTTCATGTAAAATTTTGATTTTTATGACCAAATCAGGTAAAAATTGAAAGCTAAGGGACATTTTTTGTTAGTCGCAAAGTTGCCCTATGTAGTCATGGTTTTGCTCTCTAGAGTCATGATATTATGACAATGTCACAACTCACATTACCATAGTTTTGTATCTATTTATACATTTTTTCATTTAAATCTCAGTATTCTTCTAAACATTTTTGTCTATTGGATAATTTATGATATTGTAATATTACAACTCTAAAAGTTGGGATATCATAATACCATGATTTCACAAGTTGTAACATTGCCTAACCATTAATGATATTGTGTCCTAATTTCTAATAGTTAGGATAACCATTTTAGGTCAAGATGTAATATAATTACTATTAGATTAATGATATTTCCTTTTTATTATTTATTTTACACTTACAGTAGTGATATTCCACTTTATATTTTGTTTTCCTATAAGTTGCATTCTTGTACTAATAGTTAAGGTTTTGTGTTACATCCCAATTTCACCCTAAGTATTATAAAATTTAAATACATGTATTATTATGGTTATCATATGAATTTTATTACTTTTATTTTATCTTTATGATATATAATTTTTATGGGATAGTGATATGTTGATTAGGTTATATGATGTGATAAATGTACTTTCATATTTGAGTACATTGTGGACGTATATTGGTTAGTTATGCATCATCAGATGATATATATGAATTATACTAACTACCTACTTATCATGAGGAGGATGAAAGATTGATTCTACCCTTAGATACTGATGGAGGGAGAGCATCATTAGATAGGATGACGTAGATGAAATGATTGGTGGATGATAGAAAATTAATAACCCAACACACACCATAATAGAATAACTTGTTTAAACTCCTAGTTTGATTTAGATTGTTTGTTTTTTTTTGAATTATAATATACTTCTACTACAAATTTTTTTTGGTTAATACTTATGATAATTTTATTATGTGATAACATGTATTATTTAATAGTGTATAGATATTATCATACAAATGTCATTTTATGATCATTTAGCTGATGTGGACACTAATCTAGTTGCTTAACTCAATGATAAGTTTAAATTATATTTATTAAATATCATTATATTGATTTCATATCTTTATGTTTATTAAATCATTTAGGCATAAATGTAAGTCTTTTATTTAATGATTATATATGTATAATCCATTCACATAGGTATATGATTAAAATAGTTATTTCATAATAATTGGAATTATTAATTATTTTAGTTTATCTTTTGATTAAGAGATAATTACCTATTATAATTAAATTAAGGAAATTTAATTGTCCAAATAATGCTAACTTAGAGTGATAAATCATTTGCATGGAAGTTGTTGAGATTTTCAAGTAATTAATCATTTTATTATGACTCAAGTAGACTTAAGCTATTTATTAACTTGGCTTTAAACAAAGAATATTAGCATGCATGATTTTTGAAATAAATCAATCTCAAAGTTAAGTGAATATAATTAATTGTTAAACTAAAATAACAAATTAGTGATTAATGCATGATTTAAAGAAATTAAATAAAGCTACAACTAAGTCAAGTTAATTATTTTTAAACTTTAAAAAAAGGTAGAGTGGTGAATTGCATGGAAATATAATTTTTTTAAAGACTACACCTTTTCTATTAGAAGGGCGATTATAAAAAAATTAGAGAAAGGGCGGGGCAGGTGGGGGGGGGGGGGGGGGAGGGGGGGAGTGCAGAGTAAAAGTTAAAAGGGAGAAGGCAAGAAGGAGAAGAACTTCAAGTTTATTTCCAAGTAGGAAATGTACTTAAATACCATGTATAATATGTTCATCTAAATTTGATATTGTTTATAGGTTATAATAAATCTAATATTTAGAAAAATATAAACTAATATGGTGTTGAAATATGAACTGAAAGAATACATAGCTATTTAAATAGGTCATTGTAGTAAATGGAATAAGAAAATTGTATAAATCAATTGTTTGGATTTCTCATAAAATCATTATATGCAACAATCTATAAAAATATTATATATAATATAAGATCTATATAAGTATCAAAATCATGATATTAATTTATAAATTTGTATATTAGTATAATATATGTTACCATTTGGAAAGGAATCGATCTATCTAAAATAGATATTGAAGGCCAAATTCCTTGTATATATATAAACATGTATTAATGCTCATATTAATGGATTTAATTAAATATTAACTGATATTTATAGTTATATAAACTGATAACTTGTACCAAATGAATATGATGCTACATGAAGCATGAAACAAGTCACACTAATGAAATGCAGTGACTCAATAGAATAATGCAGCAAATATGTAGCAATTCACTTAGAAAAATCATTGACTTGATAAATAGGTTAAGTAATCTATATATTTAAGTACATTGAATTATTATTTCCTATTGTGTATGGTGAATTTTCATGCTAAATCACTGAGAGTGGATACTATTATAATAACTAGGAATGCTCCATATATTCTAGTTAAGAAAGAAACAGTAAATGTATGTAGAAAACTATGTTCCCTCCTTAATGCAAGATTGAAGGTTGGGTGAAACTTTATTTTTGCCTAAAATTTACATAAGTGGTTGAGCTGAGTTATACCACGAGCCTGAGATGCACAAGGAAACCAATTTTCATTAAAAATAAAATGAGCATAATTATCATAGGATACTTTTGAGAATAGTGATTATGTAAAAATTATATTTGCCTATTTATATTACCCCTTGATTCAAAATTATGTTGGAATGTTTTGTATACTTGGTTCAAAAATAAATTTACCTTTACTTACATATTATATTTATTAAAATATTATGGATAAAAATAAAACTGTGGGTTATGATCCAATTAATCATTGCATTTAGCAATTCTAGTTAAATACAAGTTACTTAAGATATCTAACAAAACATTTCAATAATTCAATAATAAGAAGACCCATTAATAAAAAGTGGACCCATAAGAAGAGACCCAAATGAGTATTATGAATAACAATGCTAGTTATACCAGTTGGAGGTAGCATGAGTGTTTTAGTAGTAATCTATATTTTTTTTTCAAGGAGGTGTTTATGTTAGAAATGTGTATATATTGATATTATGAATAATTAATGGTAGTCATTTATTTTAAACATATGCTTAGGTAGTGCATGTTATGCAAGGTGAGTGATAGAAGAAATTAGAAAGTGCATAAACTCTTTGACATCTATTATAATATTATTTGATGTATCAAATAGTTACACATCTGAAAAAGGTTACCATGTTATTGTTAGTTGCATATATTTTATATATGAGCTATGATTTAGGGATATTAATTATAATAATTGGCTAATTATTGAATAGTTAATAGGGAATCCTTAAATGATTTGTTTAATACCTGAATGGTAGATTAACTCACTTGTCATATATATTGGTTATATGATAAATAAGGCTCAATCATATAATAGATGGCTAAGTGTGTGATGGTAACTTTTATGAAAGTTTGTATGTGTTTGATCTAGCTTGTAGAATTAATTGCATGAACCTAGATTGTGTAGAATTGGAATACATAAAAATAAATTGTGAATTTTTTATATGGTGGTGTTTGAGTTAGAGGTTGTTTTCTTCAATTTTTTGAAATATAAATGAATAACAAGAATGGAATCTTGTCTTCTAGAGAGGTCTATTTGACTGTAGTACTTAGGTTATATCGTAAAGGTTCATGAAAGTTATGTTTGTGAAATAATGTAAAAAATTGAATTATGTCAGAAATGACTATTGTATATATGTGTTAATAGTATTGAAAACCTTTTTGCAGTACTTAATGTGAAATTTTTAATATAAAAAGTTATTTAGGATTTTATAGCATAAAATAAAGCATCATGTTGTATACCTAGAAATTATGTTATATTTTTATTGCTTAATTAGAAGTATAAACCTAGGGTATACCTATGTAGTATAACCCATGCTAGCTTGATTATTATGTAAATGTGTGGGTCGTATGATTATTTAAATCATAAGTTGGTTGTGTGTAATTATGTAGTTGTAAACTACAATAGTATGGAATGCCATAGAGAACTGGTATAAAAGTATGATATACCTGGATGGTACATACTATAATTTTTATGTTTAGACCAACACATATGCAAATTTATGCATGTTGGTTGTTACTTTGAGTAGTATGCTCAATGGAAGTTAGTAAGACATTATGTTTACATGTATACAATCTTTGAGTGAGTAATGAATGGTAGGATAAAATATTTGTGTTTCATGAAAGTTGTGACTTGTGTTGTTTATTGAATAAAAGTTATGTTTTCATGTATTTAAGATTATTTTGTATGATCGATAGTAAAAAACTAGTAGATATGTCTTAGAACACTAGACTATGATAATATGGGTTATCATGGGGTGTAGTTTGTATAGAACATATTGTGGTAGTTATAATCTATAGTTAAATGTGTATTTTACCTAGGTGGCATAAATGGTAGTCATTAATTTTATTATGAGTTATATATTAATGCAATATTTTTTCATACATTGATACTTTCTTTACTCCTATGTTTAGTATGTGTTACGATATGATTACTAGTAGTATGTAAATTGCATGTTTAGTTTTATAAATCATAAAGCACACAGGTACTTTCTAGTTTTTATAGATTACCACATCATCACTATCTACTCATCCATGAAGGGAGGGTCCATGTTTGGTGTGTAAAAGTTATTAAAATATGCTCTCCCTCCCCAAAATAGTATTAATTTTGGTATGAGACTTGATATTACCATAGATAGTGGATAGGCTAAATAACTCATGCTCTAGGGAGCCTTGTATCATATTTTTGTGTATTGTATTATATTGTATTCACTATTAGAAACATTTTAAGTAGAAATGTAATTTCCTATTTAATTTGGATTGATAGTAGTGGATGGATATTTTTAATTTCACTCTATGATTATATTAAGATGCATTTTCATATATTGATAGTGCTTAATGATTGATAGATGTCATGTGATTATTTATAGTTATCACTCTTGGAATAGTTTTATATGATCTATTTAAAAAAAATGGTGTAATCTATTTATATTTTTTATGTTAAAAAATTTTAAAAAAAACTTTCACATATTTTCTTGTTAAAACCTAGTGGGGTTGTTACATTTTCTAGATTTTCAATTTTGCTCTATTTTTTGTGGTTTTGTAATGTGTAAACCTGAGAGCTAGTTTTAAGAAGTCATTTGTTCATTCATAAAGTGATTATAATAAAAATTAATTTATAATGTGTTTTTTGGGACCCAAAGGCCATAAGGAGACATTTAAAACACTTTTCACTTACAAATTTCACATTTCAAATTGGTGTTTTAATAATATTTTTATTTACATCATTTTCACTTTGTCAAAGTTTTAAATAAACATATGCCAAGGGGCCCAAATTTAATTTAAATTTAATCTTGGTGAAATAAAATGAATTCTCACATTAGTTAGATAACTCACAAGATTTTTTTAATTTTATGCTTATTTATTAAAATTTATTTTCCTTAAAAAAATGATTGATGCATGTATGCTCTCCCACCATCCCCTTTAGGGAAGTCAGGTGACTAAAACTTATCTTCCTTTGCCTTTGCCATTTTATTCCAAAGTGTTAAAAAAAAATTTTAAGGCCCTTCCCAAATCCATATGAATTGGGTGATCCAAATGTGATCTTAAATTATTTTCACTTGTCTTTTATTTATGCATTTTGGCTTGTGATCGGGAGTTCATCACCTCTTCACAGGTTCTCTAGGGAAGTGTTGACCTAATAATTCATCTCCTAACATTATTTCAACCCATATCCATTGTGGGCTATGAAAATTGAGGTTGACTTACTAGGACACTTGTTTGAGTGGTTAAACAAGCTCCTTTAGTAAAATATTGCCTCAGACCATAGGAGAAACTCAAACATCACACTACATTAAGCAAGCAACAGATGTAGTGGTTGTGAAAAGGACAAGACCTTTTCACAAAAGTCCAATTGATGAAGATCCAAATGATGTGAGAATCTTTTATGTTAGCCACACTTGGGACAATCTAGAAATATGTGAAATTTTATAGATTAAAATAACCTGACTTGTTATGGACATACTGTTGATGTAGGGAAAGTAGACCAAAGTTCCATGCCACTATACAATCTATTGAGAGAAGTGGGGGGTATAAAAACCATACTTATTCTTGTAATTTTATTTTTGTATTAATGTTTAAAACCTCATAAGAACATGTATATAGATGGAATTTGATAGTTTTAGGACTTTGGACATTACACTTAGGTGTTTTATGTCATTTCATCCTTTTATTACATGGTTTTTTTAGTCTAAAATATTGTTTTATTATACCACATCAAAAAAAAGAAAAAAATTGTACACATTAATTCATTGATTGAAGAAGTGTTACATCATCCATTTAACACCTTACCTTTTCCTTAGTCATTTTGACAAATCTTTGTATGTGTGTCACTTGATTGGAAAGGGTAATTTTATGCTACCCAATCCATTTCAATTTTATGCCTTTAAGTCTTGAAATAAAACATTGATCACATATTTAAAGAATGATAATGTTATTACATTGATCGAATCATTTCATAGACTTGTTTTCCATGTGTCCAAATTCTAATTTTTGAAACCAATCTACGTGTGCCTTTTGGATATTTACCTAGTACAATTATGTCATTCAATTTTTTCTAGCTTTTTGTTTGTTCAAATAAGCCTAGTTTTCATAATTTGAGTTTTTAATTAACCTTGACAAGTTTAAATCCAAAAATTGATTTATTTTTGTTTATGCCTTGTGTAATTTTGTCCTAGACATTGATATTTATCTTTTGGTTTGGGCAACTTAGGCTAAGTATTTACTCAATTTGAAAACTATTGTTTATGCCTTTATTTTGGGGGAAATAGCCTATCTTCCTTATGCCTTTTGTTTTTTGAATTATACTAATTGACCAAGTTCATGTCTAAATTTGAATTCCTAATCTATGGAAAAGTGTTTTAGATTTGTTAGATTAAAACCTCACCTTGTTTTTAAGTCTAGATTTAGTGCCTTATTTTGCCAAAAGTTGTAGCATATGCCTATTTTAATCCTTGATTTTGTGCCACATTTGACCAAAAGGCCTAGTAACTTTTATTTTCTTATATTAGACATATTTGGAACACTTTCAACCTAGAGTTTGGCATTATAGTTCTATTTCATCCATTTGACCTTTTTATGTGAGACATTTGATGCTAGACATTTGATATTAGACATTTTATGTTAGACTATTTTGTACCAAGTTTTAGAATTAACCCTTTTTAGAGATAAAACTCTATCCTTTGACCATGTTAGACTAAATTCAAACCATTTTTCATTTAGACATTATTTTTCATAGTTTATAGAACTCTAAGCCTTTTTTGTGAAGCATTAATCATTAATTGGAATTTGTCTCACTATACTTGTAGTGGCATCATGTATAATTTAGGATATGGTAATGTAGTCTCACAAGATGACTTTGTTCAATACCCCTATGGTGATGATGTAATTTTTTGAGATGGATCCATATCATCCTTAAAATACTCAAACTAGAAAACAAATCCAAAATCTTTTGGCCCACTATTTGGTCAACACACCTCCATACTTAGAGAAGGATTAAGAATAAACAATGTAGTACATAGCTAGCGTACCTTTGATTATAGAACAAATTCCAAAACAACTATACTATGTTATAAAGCCATCAACCTATGACCCCTATTTATTTTATCATCACTTGATTATAAAAAAGGATGAAGTTTTAATTATATCTATGGAGGTAGGGGATAAGTTTCCATTATACTTCCCCCAAGAAAACTTTCCAATTCTAGTAAGAGTGCCTTACAATATACCTTATAATCAAAACATTGAACATGACTCTTCTATAAAATCTAAAGATCTTATTTTGATGGTGTATCAAGACCCACATATGCTTGTCATAATAAAAGGACTCATGGAAGACCACTTAATATAGATGTAGATAGCATACCAGACCTATTTAAACTTAGCATGTAATTTAAATAATATGACCATGTCAAATTCTCCTCTTATCGAGCTAGCTCCTTCAAAAAGAGTCTTAATTGAAGTGATAGGTTAAAAAAATTTAGGTATAGACACATTCACATAAATCACTTTAGTTGGATACATGTTTAATGTCCTAACCATTGAAGAAGTGTCTACTGTATCTACACAAAACAGTGAGCCCAATACAGTAGATAACACACAAGTGTCATCCAATCCAAACCAAAGTGGCTTAAATGCATAAACAACTAGTCCATAAAAAACATGCCTTTAGTTAACACCCTGAGTGGTTCACAAATGCATTAGGTAGGAAATTATACCTCCCAACCACAACAAGCTATTTCTAATCCCAAACTAACTAATTCTTAAAGCATGCAACCATAACGATCAAGTAGTCAAGCAACAATGTGTGGCTTGACTCAATAAAATGTGATGAATATTATTCCACCATAATAATTGATGACTAATATTCCATACCAACATGAATTATCTAATATATAAATGCAGTAGAGTAAAAGCATTCCACCAACTCAATAGGGGGCAACTAGTGTTAAAACTTATTAGGTAGTAGTAAATATACCTCTTCAGTCATAGACCAACACACCATTACAATCACAAATGTTGTCTAATCAACATCATACATCTATTGGTTAGTGAAAAATTTCAAACACTCTAAAATCATCAACTTCAAAATAACGTTTCATGTAACCAAGAGGTTATATTATTCTTCAAGTATTGATTAGGCAAAATTTGCCTTTTACTCCAAATATGACACAAACTCAACCATAGGTCCTTGGTTCACAAATTCCCCTTATTTATCAAGGTTTAACTAGTCGAAAACAAATCCCTATTCAATCATAGTAGGCACAATAATTCATTCAAAGCCATATACTTCCATCTCAACCATAATTCCCCTAAAACTAAGCCTATATATTGCATCCTAATCAAAATATCACACCACAACATGTTCAATTTCAGCAATAACATCCTAATCTACATATGCATATTCTTGGTCAATTCCATAACCAAACTATCATTCCACAACAAACCATGCATCCATTAAACCTTGTTAGAGTAATCTAATTTTGATCACCTAGCCTTCACTTCAAGCCAATATTCCATCTAGTTTCCTAGCATAAGAACTACAATAAATGAAGGATGTAATTTCTATCATCCATGTTGGGAAATAGACTAAAAATTTTAAGTTGGATGATGTGTGTTACTACCAATTCAAGATGGAGTATCTATAAATACCATTTCACCTAGGATATGAACCACCAAAATTTGACAAGTACAAGGGTATGAGAGACCCTAAGTCCCATTTAACTTAATTATTTTTAGCTTGCCATCTAGTGGCCTATAATGACATATACCTCTTACTATTATTTCCTCAGAGTCTCATATGATAAGCCTTGGAATAGTTTTTAAAATTATCGAAGAAATTAGTATACGATTGTTATGACCTTTCAGACAAGTTTATGCAACACTTCTCCTAAAATATTTAACATGAGATTTAATTTGTATATTTGACTCAAGCCAAATAGAAGGCTAGTGAAAATTTTTCAAGTTATCTATAGCGATGGAGAGCACTTGCTAGTCAATTCACCCATTGTTCCTATATAAGTAATTAGTCATTATGTTAACCAAGAATTTACATAGTGATATTTATTACCATTTGGAGCTAAAATGTGTGCACACTTTCAAGGAAATAATCGATAAAGGTTTTTAATCAAAATGGCCCTTATTAACAAAGGGATCATCAAGATAACCTCATCAAATTAGAACTAGAATCAAAACAAAAATAATGGCCAAAATCAAAAATAAATCTAAACCCAAGCATCAAAACCCACCCAAGCTAGTAATTTTGAAAAACCCAAGCCATTTAACTGCAATAAAAAGGTTGTTAGAAATGGAGTAACCAAGTCATGACATGTCTAAATAGTGAAAACAGCATCAGCTCAGAAAATGCCTCAAATGCAAATTACTCCTCACCAACAACCTAGACCAGTGCAATAATCTTTTCTTTTTTAAACTCTTCCTCCTCCAAAGATACTTCTGCCTACTCACCACATCTTTAGTGACCTTAGAGAATCTATTATATCCATTTTTTTCAAGCTAGGCACCACTAATCTAATTAGCTGGCCTATTCTAAAGCATTATCTTGAGGGAATTCCTTATCTATATTGGTATAGACAAAATGAATTTTGTGAATACCATCAAGTTAATGGATATAACTTATGCCATTGTGTGTAGATCAAACATTTTATTCAGAATATGTTATAAAATAGGGAGATAACATTAGATAATGGACCTTCTACATCCAATCAAAACTTGGGCATTTATCAAAACCCCTTTCTGCAACATAACAACCAACAATAACATAACAAAGGTCATAATAACAATAACAATAATATCAATAATCAAGACAAAAACAAAATTATTAGCACCAATAACAAATATATCCAAATGCATGAAACCAAGGCCAAAGTGATAACAATAACTAATAGACCTACCATGCAGTTGTACATGACTACAAAAAATTTGTAGTCCATATTGTAAGAGATTGTATTTTGACCATTACCATTAATCTAAGACAAAGTATCAATCAAATAGGACTGTTGCTAATCAATTCCAACCAACCAACCTATGCTAGTGATCCTTCACCTACGACCACATACAAGCATACTAGAAAGTATGGATTACTACTATTTGACCTTATACTAATAACTCATGGTTGACCTGTGACCACATAAAAGTGTACCAACAATCGATAATTATCCTACATGTTCCCTTACAACCATCATTTTGTACAAACAATGGTCCTATATCTAATTTTGATTGTGAAGTCACAACTCAATGGTCAAAGATTACCATTCCAAGCCCACATCCATTTACCACTCCACACATCCAATCCACTATTCTAGCTAATAATAATCCATTTATCATTGAACATGATAAGAAATTTGATATTGTGAAACTACTACACAATATGCCCACACAAATTTCCATTTTAGATTTTTTGCGTACATCTACCATATATAAGAACATTTTGATATAATTCCTTAGCCAATCCCATGTTTCATATGAAATAAGCATAGATAAATTAAAATATTTGGTTGCAAATCTACCCCTAAGCTATCAATTAACCTTTGACCAAAGTGATATGTCATCCCTTGGCCTTATTTATAACAATCCATTATACATCAAAGTTGTTATAACATGAAAAAAATTAAAATGTGTCCTCATAGATAATTTATCAAGTCTAAATATTATGTCTCTATATCTCATCAATATTATTGGGTATATGATAGTTGATATCCAACCATAAATGATCACTATCAAAGATTATGATAATGAAGAATGGGAATCACAAGGCACCATCAGATTGCTAGTTATCATTGGGCCCTTGACCTATAATACACTATGCCATGTGTTAGACCTTGATTTTTCATATAATTTTATTTTGGGTAGACCTTGAATAAATTAAATTCATGCAATCCCTTCAACATTACACTAGTGTATCAAGTTCTCTTATTCAGGCATGGAGGTAACCATTCATGAAGACATGCATCCCTACAAACATTATAAACATTTGGAGGGTAAGTATGAAATATATAACTATAATTTTAGCTTGAATCTATTTCTCAAAAAGGACAAGGGGAATAAGTTATTATTGATTCACTAGAGTCTAATTGCATTTACCCAAATAACCTTGATTCACTTTCTTACATGCCACCTCCTAAAATGTCTACTCATTATACCATCTCAGCTAATGGCCTAAGAGAATATTTGACCCATGATAAATTCCACATTTCCAATCTTCCAAAAAACCCCAAGTCTTATGGAAAAACTAAATCCAATCCACCTTGCATGGAATGGAATCAAAAGGGCAAAGATAAACTGTATAGCCCAACTCTTATCATTTTCACACTGACCACTAGTCAAGAATGGGATCCACTGTAGATGATGAATCTAGGTTGTATAATGATAAAATGGATGATTTTTATAAGAATTACAAGTATCATATTCTTAAAAAAATCATGCATAAGCATGCCTATGAATGAAGAGGTCTTAAGCCTAACCAGCAAGGAACATTGGAGCAAATTTCTACCACTCAAAACAAAAGAACCTACGATCTCATATTTAAACCACCTCAGGGTGATCCCACATATATTATTTGTGTTTTGATGCCTATTAATAGTGATGATGATACTAACATTAAAGTAGAGTCTAATCATAGCCCTTATGAAGACTTGGCCAATACCAATCTATTTGACACTCATGCCACTTGTACTATTAGATTAGTTATCATAAATTGCTTCCTCTCTATCACCCTCAACTTATAGCCTAGGACCAAAAATAATCTATAGTGTCTATAGATGAGTTTGATCATGATGAGGCCTTTTTCAATTTTCTAGGACTAAGAGACAATGTTTTATTTAGAGACCATAAATAAGGGTTCTCAATCCAATTGGATCATGTAACTTATTTTATAGAATGGGTGAACACCCTTAGAGAAAAAATAAAAAATAAAACATTGAGGTCACAAATTAAAAACCACTTTAAGGCACTTTTTGACTAGGGTAAAAATAAAGAGAAAGGCCAGTCTAGTGGTGAAAACCTATTTCAAGTGCCATTAGATGAGTACATAGCTTAGGAGACCACCAATGATGAACTTGCATATGGGTCTAAGTTTAGTTATAAAGAACAACATGCCTTTGATTGAATCATCCAAGAGTTTCCAATGGTGTTTATCACATGTCCATACTTAACATTGGGAAATTTTGATTCATCTTTCCTAAGAGAACTTTAAGAGCCAATCCAAGCTGAGTACTTTACCATTGTAGGCCAATTTCAATCTTTTCCAACAATTTTAGAATATGGTTTGACTCTTCTTATAGAGGACACTACCAAAGTCAACATCAGGACTCTAGATGACTTGAAATGGACCAAATTAGGCATGTCCCTCACTAAAGAGAAATGTGAAATATTTACATCCATTTTGAGGGAATTTGTTAACATATTTATATGGGCCTACTTAGACATTCTAGGTTTGGACCCCTCCTTAGTTTTATGCCACCTTGTTATACACCCTGATGCCAAACTTGTGAAAAAAAATTTGAGTAAGATGCATCCTCACATTACTATATTAGTGAAAAAAGAGTTGGAAAAACTCTTATAAATAAGAGGTATTCAACCAATTGACTATTAAGAGTGGATCTTGATTGTTGTGCCCATCAATAAGAAGTTAGAAGGAATCAAAATTTACACTAATTTTAGAGATATAAAGAAGGCATACCCAAAGGATGATTTTATTCTACCAAACATTGACATTATTATTGAGTCCACATCTAGGTATGAAATTTTTTCACTGATGGATGGATTCTTAGGATATAACTAGATCTAGATTACACTAGAAAACCTATATAAAATAGCGTTCACCACTCTATGGGGAACATTCAATTATCAAGTTATGTTATTTGGTCTCAAAAATGTTGGGGCCACATACCAAAGAGCCATGATCATCATATTTAATGATATTATGAATGAAATTATTGAATACTACATCGATGACATATTGGGAAAATCAAATACTAGGGTTGATCATCCAACAACACTACAAAAGATATTTGAGAGACTGTGTGAATACAAGGTCTGAATCAACCCTAAGAAGTTGTTTTTAGATTTAATTTATGTAAATGGATTGGATTCATTATGTCTTGTAGAGGCATTGAATTCAATCTATCTAAATTACAAGCCATTTAAGAAAAGCCACCACCTACCAATTTGAAGCAACTCTACACTTTGGAGGGCAAGATCCATTCTATAAAATACTTCATCTCTCAGTTGACTAATAAATTCCATCCTTTTACACACGTAATGAAGAAAAGTGTCACATTTCATTGGGATGATGAATATCATAAAGCTTTCTAGCACCTCAAAGATTATCTTACCAACCCACCTATTTTATTACTACCAATTCTAGGAATGACATTCTTACTATATCTATCAGCCACATACAAATCCCTGGGGACACTTCTCGCTCAACATGATGATAATGGAAAATAGGATGTCATGTAATATTTAATCCATACACTAATCATGTATGAACATAATTATATGCCTATTAAAAAATCATGTTTAGTTATGGTCTTTGTCACTAAAAAATTATAGCATTACATGTTAAACAACAAGACCATAGTTATCTCCAAAATAGAAGCACTCAAGTATCTGCTATCTAAAGTATCTTTACAAGGCCACATGTCCAAATGGATCATGCTTCTAATCAAGTTTGAGATAAAATAAGTGAACCAAAATGTCATCAAGGGAAAGTTTCTTGTAGATCAACTTGTTGAAGCTCACCTTGCAGATATTAAACCTCTAACATTCTAATTCCTAGATGATTCCATTATGACCATAATTGAAACACCTTTCAAGGAAAAACATTGGAATATATATTTTAATAGATCTTTCACATAACATGGATCAGGGATAGGCCTATTGTTTATCACTCCACATGGGAATCTTATCCCTAAGTCATTCTGGATCATTTGTCCTTATACTAACAACATGGTCGAATATGAAGCACTCTAGGACTTTTTTAGGTCGTATAGTGGAAAATTCAACATCTAAAGGTTTATGGTGATTCTTACTTAATCATCAATCAGGTTAAAAACCATTTTTAGACCAAGGATGACAAACTTACACCATATAAGGCTATGATCAACACTCTCAAACAATAGATTGCCAATGTATAATTTGAACATATACCAAGGACCAGTAATAGAATAGTATATTCCATGGACACCATTGGATCCTTGATTCATCATATAGACATCGAAAACAAAAACCAATTCCTCATTTAAAATCTCATAATGCCAACTCATGAACCTTCAACTTTCACAATAATTTGTGATATTGTTGGTCCCATCTCTATATGGTATTCATACCTTTATGCCTATCTTCATGACCACATTATGCCACCTGACTTATCATGTAAACAATCTAAGGCTTTTATTTTCCATGACACATGATATACCTTACTTAGACCAACCCTTTACCACCATAGCATTGATGGAACTCTACTTCATTATTTAACTTTAGCAAAATCAACATTAGCATTATGAGAAGTTCATGAAGGAGTATGTAGATCCCATACAAGTATATCCATATTATCCAAAAATCTCCTACATACTAGGTATTATTGGCTAATAATGGATGCAACTGTAAACACATATGTTAAGAAGTGTGAAAAATGTTAGAGGTATCCCAATCTGATTCATGCCTTAGCCAAGACTCTAAAATTGATGCTTACACCCTAGATATTTGGTACTTGGGGCCTCAATCTCATTGGGAAGATAAACCCAACCTCATATGATGGCCATAAACACATTCTTACTGCTACTAAGTATTTCACTAAGTGGGTTGAAGCTATACTCCTCACTTATGTGATTGGAAAGAAAATTTACAGATTTGTATTTAGCCAACTCATTTTATGTTATGGTATCCCATCTAAAATTATATCTAATAATGGTAGATCATTAAAAAACAAGTATGTCAAATCACTATGTGTTAAGTACAAAATTACTCGACAATTTTCTACTACCTACTACCCAAAGGTAAAGACCTAGTATAAGCATCCAACAAACCATTATCAACATCCTTAAAAATATTTTTTAATTATGCCAACCATGATTGGCACCTTAAAATATTCTATGCCCTTTGGGCATACTACACCAATTAATGTACTCCCATAGGAGCCATTCCATATTCACTTGTTTATGGCATTGAGGCTATTCTTACCATTAGGGTTGAGTTACCTTATTTATGCATCTCTTTGAAGCATGTCTTGGATGATTAATCTTATCAAGTATATTGCTTACAATAGTTGAATTTACTTGATGAAAAGTGCATGGCCATAGTTAATAACCTTCAAGCATACCATAACTGAATTTGTGGCCACTATAATTGATAGGTCATACATAGATAATTCAAACTTGGTGATTTTATACTAGAAAAAACCAACAAAATACCATTGTCAAGAAGAAGTACAAGGGGAAGTTTAAATCCAACTAGATAGGCCCATTCATCATTACTTCCAATTATGGCATTAGATTATATAGGCTCACTAAACTAGATGGGGATGAACATGATGAGTTGATGAACATTATACACCTCAAGTATTATTTCTATTGAAAAACTTGGAGTATTGATTATGAGGCCCAATTTTATTGTAACATAATATCATCTTTCTTCTATGTATTATACCATTCTACCATGCCTTTCTTGTTGGCCGAGTTGTTTCCACTTTGCCTACCCAACCCCTTTGACCTTAGTTTTATTCATTGGTTCTAAGGGCACCTTAAACAAAGGAATTCAGATCAAGTTTCAATAGTTTTTTATATATTCTAGACAAACTTCATATTTTGAAGTAGTATGATAGTGGTTTGGTAGTTACATCCTTCATTTCTTATTTCATTTTATACCAAGTGTTTTTAATTATAACTGCAACTAGGAAAATTAGTGTCTCACCATCATGCTACTAATTATAATTGCCTATGGGAAAATTAGTCTCATCGACCTATGTGATTATTTCCTAATTATAATTACCTATGGGAAAATTAGGAACAACATTATTTATCATGCATTGAATTACCACCTTGCCAATCCTATGCCATTTGCCTACTTTACCTATTTTGTTTGATATTTTATTTCTACTTATTCATATTCCTCCATTATAAAGAAGAACTATAATAACTTGAGGTCCCATCCTAGGACTATGTATCTAGTGCTTAATTCATGTTGAGGTCATCTCAGTCACCCTTTACCATGTTCTTACTATCCAAAAGGCTCCTTATTTGGCTTGCTTAGCTTGTGCTTTAAGAGATCTTCTTCAATAGAGTGTGGCTACCTTCATCTCCTCTTAGTAACTTTGGCTTTGGTTTCACTTGGCTCAATGATTTAGCATTATAACACTAATTTCAATGTCTTTTGTAAATTTTAGTTTGAACACTCTTTCCATTTTATAAGCTTGCACTGTTTAGTATCTCATCATTCTTATTTGAGTTGAGATACATAGAAAACTCCAAAAAACATTCAAAAATTTATAAAAAATCTAAAAACAATCCACATCAACCACTTCTTTACCTTAAGGACTCAGGGATCCCTATCTATTTCATAATAAACCACTTATCATCTATTTTCTCCATCTTTACTAGCCTACCATCCCATGCTCTCACTATTTTGTGAGAAATTTTAGTTTGAATGCTCTCATCATTTTTCAATATTGTACCATTTAGTATCTCATCATTCTCATTTTAGTTGAGATAAATATAAAATTTCAAAAAATATTTGAAAAGCTCTAGAAAATCCAAAAAACAATCTACATCGACCACTTCTTTACCTTAAGGATTTAGGGATCCCTAGTTATTTCACAAGCAACCACTTACAATGTAGTTTATCCATCCTTAATGGCCATAAATTTCATGCTCTCACCATTTTGTGAGCCCAATCCCATATTTACTCTATAACATCAATCATGTTTTCTTTCTCATCCTTTTTCTTCTATTCCATTTCTTGGGAGAACTACATTTAGCCTGAAGTTTATGTTGGACCTTGCATCCATAGAACTATGTAGGCAACATCCACTTGCTTAGTGCATCTAGATTCAACTTGACCACCCCTTCCTTCTCTTTTATTCTCCAATTTTATTCATTTGATTACTTATCTCTTATAGTCTAGGGACAATGTTCATTGTCTTGTTTTCTCTTTATTTTTGCTAACATTATGATTAACCATTCATTATTTATGTTTTATTTTATTCTCTTTATTTTATTTTGTGCCTTTCATTTCATATTGTTTTGTCTTTATGTTTGCTTATTTTTTTCCTATTTGTTTTCTTTTTTTTATGCCTTGATTGATTATATGTGTATTCATTGGATTTTTCCATGTGCATTATCCTTGAATCCATCCATATTCATATATCAACATTGTCATCATGGTTTTTATCATCATTGCATTATTTTCAATTGTTTATTACATCACATTTCAGTCCTTATGAATATTTTGGCTAAGTCATCATGGTTCCATATCATGATGCCTACCATCATATTCTATAACAAAAATCAGCTCAAGAAGTCTTACATATAATGCAACTATGATATCTTTCCTTGGCACCTAAAAAATTCTAATCTAATCCCAAATCATTCCAACATATAGAGTAATTAATAGCTAAAATAAATTTAATCCTTATTAGTTAGGATGTGCATCTCCATAATAGCAGGTTGTCCAAATTCATCTTTCTTTTTTATACCAATTCACCATCATCAGTGTACAATGATTACAGCCACCTCTTGGCAAATCATTATATACTATCCCAATTGCACCACCAATGATTCTAACCACCTTTGGGAAAATCATTGTGGTTTATTCCATTTAAAGGTTGATGATTATAATCACCTATACAAAATCATTATCTTTCTTCTACCTAATTAGGGCACATCTTCACTATGATAAAGTTTATAACTACCTTTGGGAAAACTATTATCTCTATCTATCTAACTAGGGCATGTTTTTATCTTACCAATGATTATAATTGCCTATGGGTAAATTATTATTTTACCTTTCATGATTATAATCACCTTTACATAAATAATTTTGTTATTACCCTAATCTTTTTTCATTGATTATAACCACCTTTGGGAAAATCATTACCTTTTTGTCCCACCTATGTCAATATTTATAACTGCATGTAGGTAAATCATCTTTTTCATCTTCCCAATTGGGTCAAATGCATATGCCACTGATTATAACCACCTATGGGAAAATCAATATTTTCCACCCCATCATTTTATCCTTTGGGTCCCATCATTTTCCTCCTTTTGAGGGATAAATCACCAGCCCCTTTTGTTGATTGCTTCCTCAAGGGGGCACCTATAGTTCATATATTTCCATTAAATTTGTAGGAATATAAGACATTTTCATTATTTGAGAAAACATAATTGTGCCTATAGCTTGAAACACCTTACCAAATGGGGGCAAACTATAGACACCTAAAATTGGCCACAACTAGCTTTCGACTGGACTTCAAATTGATTCCTACCAACCATTACAAACTAAGCCTAGAAATCACTAAACATCCAAAATTATCTTTTGCATCATTCATCAAAGCTCAGAATCATGTTGAGACATCCCTAACTAGGGTATCCTATCGTATCCAATAATAACCTTTCACAAATTTATCCTTAATCACCTTGCAACATCACAATAGTCAATTTGGCCTATGGATCTATTAAATGGGGTGCATGAACAAATATCAAATATTGAAAGAGCTAAATGGGTAATAAAAATTAATTAATAATCTAAAACAAATTAAATGCCTAGTTTAATTATCCATTTGAAATTAATGAATATCATAAAAAAGGAAATTAAAAAATGTAAATATCCTAGCCTTTCATCCTTGCCTTTATGAGTTGTCAATTTATTTTAAAATATCCTAAAATATCTCATTTTAGAGAGCCATGCCTAGTAATTACAAATCATAATCACTTGACAACTATTAACTCTACTAAGGTTATATTTTACTCACCTAAGTTAGGTTTAAACCCATTACAAGCCTTAACTAAACCCTAACTCACATTGGGTGAGAGTTAAAACCTTATTATATAAATACAAGCCCTTTCCTATTTAATTCTAAGCTATTTTGGTGAAAATTTATTATGCACAAATATCTTCAAAAATATCTCATAGGCCAAAGATATAATGAAAATTTAGAGAGAGACATAAGATATTTTGTTTCAAGTAGTGTTATAATGCCAAATTTTTGAGACAAACAATCACAAGCCACATCAAAGCCAATGGTGCCAAGGAGATAAGGAGCTAACAAGATTTATTTGCCAAATATTTATTGAGTATAAGCTAAGAAAGCCACTCAATAAAGCATTTCAAGATCCCAAGGAAGGTAAAGGATTTGTATCTTTTATTTTTTAGTTGTGCTTTCATTTGGTATTTTGTTACTAAGCTCCCATGAGTTCTAGGCTTGAGTGTAAGTTTTAGTGTGTTTATTTGAGTTTTTCTTACTTGAACTAACATGATACTAACCTCCCTTCTTGGATTCCTATGATCACAAATTTTAGATGATCAATATAAGGTAAGGATAGTTTTTAATCAATCAAGAGAGAAATTTATCAACCCCCTACACTCATGAATCCATGTTATGACAAGGATTTCATTATGTATGATTTTGGAGGTAGTGAGAGTATATCAACCATATTAGTACAAGAAAATAGTTATTTGATGGAGAATACCATTTCAATTTTCTATAAATATCTTAAATATTATGAGTTGAGGTATGGTTTTATGGAAAAACAAGTCTTTGCTATCATAATATCTCTAAAAATTCATACATATGCTCTTGAACAAAAAAATACAACTGATGGTTTCACACTCAAGCATGAAGGATTTATTGTTGAATAAGGATTTAAGTGAAAAGGTAGCTGGTTGGATAACCAAGTTCATGTAATATGACATTGACATCAAAGTTAACAAACATGTGAGAGGAAAAGGGATATGTGAGTGGTTGGAAATAGACTTATAGGTTTATCACAGGGTTGTTCTTGTGCTAAAGGAAGGTCAACATGTTGATCATGAGGTTCCTAATAGCTAAACTAGAGACATGGCTACCTTATTTAAAATTGGTAAGTATGCACATGACCTCAACAAGGCTCAAATAAGGTATTTAATATTTCAATCAATTCAGTATGTCATTATTGATGGTGTATTATTTATAAAATACATCAATGGAGTTATTTTGAGATGTATAGATTCTAACCAAGTGGTTAAAGTGTTAGAAGAGTTTCTTGATGGCCCATAAGGAGGTTAATTTTCACCTAAGACTATTGATGTTAAGGTAATGAGGGTTGGTTAATATTGGCTCATCTTATTCAGAGATGCACATGCATGGGTTAGAAACTACAAAAAGTGTGTCTTATTCATAGGGAAGCCAAATTTAGCATCCCTCCCTCTCTATCCCATCCAGGTAGAGAATTCATTCATGCAATGGCATTTGGAATTCATTGGTATGATTAACCCACCTTTAATTCATGGCCACAAGTGGGTGTTGACTAATACAAATTATTTCATAAGGTAGATAAAAGTAGTGGCACTTAGAGATGAAAATGATACTTATGTGTTAAATTTATATGAAGGTGTTGTCATTATATTTTATATTCCAACTAATATCATATTTGATAATTCCATGACTTTTTTTAGAACCAAAATTCAAGAATGCGTAGTCAAGTATGGCATGTATTTGATCACCTCTTCAAACTATTACCCATAAGGTAATGGCGTATCAGAGTCGACAAACAAGAATCTCATAAGGATCATCAAGAAAACTATGGAGGAGAACCAAATAACTTGTCATAACAAGTTGAAATAACATTGTGGTCAAATAGGATAATGCCTAAGAAGGATGTTGGTAACTCCTATTTCATGCTAGTCTATGGAAGAGAGGCAAGGATGACTTTATCACTTGAACTACCAGCTCTAGAACTCACTTAATAATTGGAATTGATGGATAATGATGCCATGGTAGTGAGATTATCAAAACTAATGGAGTTAGAGGAAAATAAAGAGCATGTAATGCATAGCATGGAGTTTCATCAAATTAGAATGAAGAGGACATTGGATAGGAAAGCTAATGATAGGTGTTTCAAAGAAAGAGCTAGTCTTAAAGTGAGATAAGAATAAAGTAAAGATTGGTAAAAACACAAAGTTTGATGTTATATGGAGTGAACCCTACATCATAACTATCTATAATCAATCTAATTCCTTTCATCTCTCAAAGTTGAATGGAATGGAACTACCCATCCCAGTTAATGAGATCCATCTTAAACATTGATCTTGAGGTCATTATCAGATCTTGTACATAGTAGGTTAGTTACTTTCATTTCTCCAAGTGTTGTATAACATTGTTTTTTGAGTAGTGTAGTGTTTTCTCATACCTCTAAGTGCTTTGGCACAATTTTTGATGTTCTTTACTCTATTTTTATGTGCGAGGTCATTTTTCATTTCATTCAAGGCTTTTGTAGCATGTTTCATCCATGGTTATACCTTAATAAGTGAATTTATGATAAGTTCATATGAATCCATTCCGAATGGATTCTTAAGGAAACTATCTAAGTGTTTAGGTAGATAAACACACCTAAAAAAATCACCATAATGTTGTCTATTTTATCCACCCTTGGTCTCTTAACACTTGATTTTGTTGGAGAAGGTCATATGTTTCCAAAACTAATTGATTACACTCCTTTCAAGCACTTTCATAATGATTTTTCAACCCAAGGATAGGTATTTTTAAGTCATTGATAGTTTTATTGAAAATTTTGATTCATTAGTTAGTGTCAAAATTCATCTTTTGAGGTCAAGAGTAGGTGTTAATCCTTGAAGAGAGTATATTTGTATGGTTTTGAATTTATGGATGTGTGTCAATGTTTTTTACAAAGTCTCTAATATTTTCAAGCCTTTTTTCATGTCTAAAAATTCCCAAACTGATCCCTAATTCCTAGACTTATAAGAAGGCTTATTATATCAATTCTAAAGTCTTGATGAAATAATAAAGAACTATTTGATAGTTGGAGGTGTGAACTACTTTTCAAGGACAAGTGCATCTAATAGGAGTCCAAGTTAATTTTTGAAAACCTTGTTTTATTATATAGGTATCCTCCATTGTGTCCAAGGTCACGTATAAATCAAAATACCCTAAAAGTGCTTATGAGGTTATAAAAGGTCAAAAGGTCCCATTTGAGGTCATTAGAGTCATTTTAGAGAATTAAGGCATTTTAAAGTTTAAAAGAGTCATTTATTGATATTAAATACCCTCTTTCCAATTTCCCATCCATAAAAATTGTCAAAGTGACATTGAGCTTAGTGGTTTCCCTCCATTCTTGTCCATAGTGGTATTCAATTATCTTAATGTGAGGAGAGTGTTCCTAACCATCACTAAACATTTGCTCTACCTCTAGGCATGATGATGACAACTTCATTATTATAGGAGTGTTTTTTATATATATTGAATAAATATTTAAATACAAACCATCAAAGTCAAGGTTTCATGATATTTTCAAGTCCTATAGCTTCAAACATGAAGTTTCAATAATTTTTTGAAGGTTTCCTACAGTCACAATGGAGAAGACACCATGATTTTGAAGGGGTTTATGGTTTAAAAATAATTTTAATATTATTTTATGAATAGGAGGTCCATTAATAGAATAAATTATAGGTTTAAAAGAGTATCACAAGGAAACAATTCTTGTAGACAAGCCATGAGTGAAAGTTGCAGGCTTAGAGATGTCAGGTTTTCACTTGTATACTCATGATTACAAGGTTTGTAGAGGTTTTATGCATGGAATAAATACATAAAACCCTCCTTAAAACAAATATAATATTTACTAAGCCTTCTTTATTATTTAACATGAAAAACAAGACATGAAAGCTCTCAAACATGGAGAATAATAAGAAATTATAAGTTTTTTATCTTAAAAGTTACAGGTCCACCCTAATATCCAAAACACAAGATACCATTCAAATGGGGCTCTTCATCAAATTTTAATGCTACACATGCCTTTAGGGAATAAAACAATTCTCACAAACATCCTAACATGGAAAAACCTATTTAAAACCTTGTTTTTAGGAACCTAGAAACAAATTTCATGAATAATTCATCTCTATTAAAGAGTTTCATAGATTGGTACTACCATTTGATGGAATGGGAGAGGTATTTAAGGATCATCTAAAAACTTTTATATTTATAAATAATAAAATGAGGCTATGAACAACCCTTAAGAATCCATAAAACTACCTATAAGTCATTTGATAGAAGCACGGTTTGAGGTTTATATCCACTTATCCAAATGCATGGAAAGAAATGGATAATAGAGGATGTTATGAGGTTTTCAGGCACCATCTTGAGGTATCAAACTATATTAATAGTATTGGAAGCATGCCAAAAGGTTAAGGAGATTATAGGTAGCTGTTAAACCCTACTAGAACCCTTAAAACCCATGGGTACACTTTTTAGGTGTTTTAAAGCTTAAGAGTGTATCAATAATGAAGGTTGAAGTGTGTAGAATACATCAGCATGTCTATGGGAAATATTATGAATTTTCATGACATAATGATCAAGGAAAATATCCTTCCAAACCATAAAGACTATCTAAAGAGTTACACATGTTTATAGGCATGTACAAAACTTTCCCAAGGTTTTTAAAGCATTATTACATGTTTACCTAATAGTTTCTAATATTTATCAAGAGATGAAATTAAGTTCTAAGATACAAAGTTACAATAAATAGAAACAAGTCACAAAAGCTAGTTTGTAGGCTTGTTGAAGACAAAGTGGGATCTTCAAAGCAAGGTTTTGAAATAGAGAAGCAAAAGATTAAAATACATACTTAGGAGATCATAGTTAGATTTAAAAAGGTATTTATATTTACAACTACATTCACAATCCTTATACAATCTCTTAAAAAAATTTAATACAAATCATAAAAGTTACAAGCCTAAATCGAGAGGAATGAGGTCATATGATTTTAAGTGATAATTGAAAACAAAGGTTTTATATAGAATTAAAAGATTTAATAAGCCCTTCATAATGCTTGAGGAAGGAATTGTGAGCCTTAAAATTAATCATTCCTAGGCTAAGCCTACAAAGCATGTTTGATATAATTAAGGTTCTTAAAGTGATCAAGAGCATTTATCAAGATTCCACAAGGTTTCAAGTTTGAGGAAACCCTCTACATGCCTATAGGTATTCAAGGGGTTATGAACATGTCTATAGGATTCCTCCCTCTTATTTTATGTCTTGAAAATATCCTAAAGGATCCTTTAAACCATAGGGCCAAGCATATACCAAATTCTTGAGGTATCACAAAGAATACAAGCCTATAAACATTCAAACAAAGTTCATGAAGGCTTTCAAATTTCCAACAATCTCTTTTAGGGCCTAAGAATCTCTATTATGCCTTAAGAATATTATAGATTAGTTTTAGATAGGGATCAAAGGTTTAAAATCTTGTAGGTGGTCATCATCTCAAACATTACTCTCTCTCAAGCTACAAGTCTTCATCAAGACCTCAGTGGGCACCCTACATGTCTGAAACCATGTTGAAAGATTCATCTTAGGTGGTCAAAGGAAGTATTATGAAGAAAAATCCAAATGTTGTATCAAACCTCATAATTCTCTTGTATACCTAAAGTAATGTAATGAGAATAATATATTGTAGGCTCCTTAATAACTATCGCATGCCTACCAATGCAAGGATTAAAGTTGTAACATCAAGATTATAATACTAGAGGATTATTAGAAGCCTTCATGGTTTTCAAGCTATTTTTAAAATCAAGTTGAGGAGAGATCTAAAAGAGTTTCAATTCATTTAAAATAATGGTTGTTTTACAATGAGGTTTTCAAAGTATTGAGGGAGATATTTGAATTATCTCAAATGGATGGAAATGTTCTAGGCATAGCCTTGTGAGACAAAGATCAATGTTATCCTCTATAATGATGGTGAGGTTTAAGAGAAAAGTTAGCATGAGTTTAAGTTTGTAAAAAAACTTGATTAACTTATTATCATGCTCAAGAATAGGCAAGCCTACAACATTATTTTTTTAGATTCAAAATCTCCATGGTGTAGTTTGAAAATATGTTCTACAAAGCTTCTCATAAGCAATAAATAAATTTTCAAATTAAAAGTGGGTCTCCTCAAGTATACAAGTTTACCTACAAGATAGTGGGAATACACAATAATTTAAGACTAGGATTTAGGTCATATTGGGAAAAATTGAGATAATCCATATTGCCATTATGAATAATTCAATTTTTAGATATAATATACAAAGTTGAATGGGTTTCAAAGTCTCTTCGTAAAATTTGAAAACCACAGGAAGAGAATGATTGCAAGGGTCATAAAATACCAAGACATAGTCAGAGTATCTATATATTCAATTTGTAGGTTATTACCTCACCTTTCAAGGTTATATGGCTTCTTCCAAGAAATAAAGCTTAGGAAAATATAGGTAGTCTATAGAAGATTGCATGTAGTACTTAGAGTAATGTTCAAGCTATCAAGAAGGATATTTATCTTAGGAAATATTTTACTATTGTAGGTTGAAAGATCTTGTTATTATAATACATAATGATATAATATAAGTATTTTATCTTGAAAACCTCAGTTTTAGGCAAAATTAATTAGTTTGAAGAAGATTCAAGGTGTCTTAGTGAATGTTGAAGGATTATATGAAGAGAAATGTGGAGAGTAAGGGGGTTAAATCCTAAACACCACCTATGAGTCCTATAAATTCAAGATATTAGGGTTGAAAAGGGATGATTACAAGTTTATAGGGTAAGGAATAAGACAAAATGAGATTGAATCATGATGATACATCTTCTCAGCCTTCCCAAGAGGCCTTCACATAACCTCCAAGAATTATTTGAAGACTCTTAAGTGTTCCAATACTTGGAAAGTATGTCATTCATGAATTATCTATAATAATATCAATGATTAAGGTGAAGGCCTCAATTCCATCACATCTTAAGCATGTCAGGAACATTGAGTTAATTTGTTTTTCAAATCCCTTTAAGACTATGAATGGTGTAAGTGGTCATTAAGAGAATGGTGGGGTATAAAAGCATTGAAAACTGATCCTAAAAGTGTGTAAATCCCTCCATGGGGTTGGGTCCAAGCCCAAGTCAACCACAAATCCAAATAGGCATATAAGATTCCCTCCCAGGTTAAACATTCAACATTCACAAGAGGTGGAGATGGGTGATTTAAGGCCATCAACACAAGGAAAGTCATGTTTTCCAAGATTGGAGCAACTAGTTAACCAAATAATGCATGTTAAATCACTCCAAATTCTAAAAATTACAATAATGAATCCTTCTCCTCCTCTACTATGTTAACCTCCATAGAGAATCATAATGATGGTTAGAGTTATGATGTAACAACAACAATTATGATATATTCTAGTTCTCTTATCTTATCTCTTTCATCTCATTTATTATATATAGCATTGTAAATTCCTTATTTTGTATCCCTCTACTGATTATAGCAAAAATCTAATTTTATTGAGACTTGTAATAATAGATTAAGGCCTTTGAATTGAATAAAGATTAGTTTTTACCTTCTATAAGCTTATATCATGTGTGATTTGGGTGTTTTGTTGATCTATACATGTGGTAGAGAGTTTTATCCCTTGTGTATGTTCATTTACCTTCACCTTGGTTAATATAGGAATTATTTTATAGGTCATATGTTATGTTACAACTAGTTATGTAAGGGATTAGTTGTGGAATTTCACTAATTGTGTCTTGTGCAAGACATTTTGGTTATCCTGTATAATTATATCATAGGCTAACACCTTCATATTAAAAAATTATGCCTAATAAATCTAATTTGGAGATAGTGTGTAATAAAATTCAATCTTTATTAGTCCCATTATTATATTTTATATAGGTAAAGGAGATCCTCGATCTTGGTGCATCACTTCATTTTCAAGTTTTCAAATTTATTCTCTCTTTTCATGAATAGAGTCCTAATGTAGCTTAGATAGGCTTTGTTAGTGTAGGTTTTAGGGCTACAACCTTATCATAAATCAGGTGCATTATGGTTTGAGGAGTTGTCCTTCTCTAGAGGTTCACTCCTATCATAGGTTACCCACACCTAAGAATGTTTCCATTGTGTTATTTAAAATATGTATCAACACCTAAAATGTTGAGTTTTAATGAAGATTAGGTCTATTCATTGAATAAATTATAGGTTTCAAAGAGTATCAAAAGGAAATAAATATTGAATAGAATCCATGAGTGAAATTTTTAGGCTTAGAGATGGTAGGTTTTAGCTTGTATGCCCTTGATTACCAAGGTTGTATATGTTATATGCATAGAATCAGGATCCAAAACCCTCCTTCAAACACCTATAATATGTACCAAGCCTACTTGATGCCGTGACATACAAATCAAGGCATGAAATCTTTCAAACATGGAGAATAACAATAAAATACAAGTTTTTAAAAGGTTATATTAAGATTTGTAGGTCCACAATGAAATCCAAATATATATATATATATATATATATATATATATATATATATATATATATATATATAATTTAAGTCGGGTTCCACTCATCATTATCAATATTTCACATGATTTTAATGAAGAAAAAAATGGTCATACACTTCCTAATAGGGCAAAATTGGTTCAAAACTTTGTTTACAAGCACTGAGGAGCAAATTTCATTAACAAGCCATCTATATTCAAAGGTTACATGGATTGTTAAGGTCATTTTATGTCATATGTGATGTCTTAAAGGATCATATACAAGTGTTTATAGGCATCAATAAGAAAATAGGGATATGAACAATCCTTAATAATCTCTAAAACTGCTTGTAGCCCACTCAAGAGAAGCATATTTTGAGGTTTGTATGCACTTTTTAAAATGCATGTCAAGAAATGGATAATTAAGGACATTAAGAGGTTTTTAAGGCACCATATTGAAGCATAAAACCATATTAATAATATTTTAATCATGTTAAATGGTTGAATAGATTGCAAGCAGCCTATGAACCCTACTAAAACTCCAAGAACCTATGGGTGCACTTTTTAAGAATTTTATAGCTTAAGAGGGTATCAAGCGTGAAGGTTAAAGTTTATAGAATACATAATCGTGTTTATGTGAAGTATTATGAGTTTTAATGATGCAATGATCAATGCAAATATTCCTCCAAACCCTCAATATTATCTTAAGAGTTACAAACATTTTTAGACCTATGAAAAGCTTTCCCAAGTTTTTCAAATCATTACTATAGTTTTGCCTAATAGGTTCAAATATTGATCAAGCTATGAAAGAAAGGTGAAAGATACAAATTTTTAATAAATACAAACAAGTCAAAAAATCTAGTTTGTAGTTGTTGAAGACAAAATGGGATCTTCAAAGTATGGTTTTATAACAGAGAGAAACAAGAGCTTGAAAGACATCCTTAGGAGATTAGAGTAAATTAAAAAGGGTCTTCACCTCTAAAAATAGAGTCTTAACCCTCATACAAGATCTTATAAGTCTATAGTACCAAGCATAAAATTTACACACCAGAACCAAGATGAATGAAGTCTTAGGCTTTGAAGTGCTAATTAAAAACCAAGGTTTTATATGGAAGTATATGGCTGAATAATAAATTCATGGTGCTTGAGGAAGGAAATGTGAGCCTTGGACTTAATCAGGCCTAGGCCATGCATACAAATCATGTTTGAGGTAAGCAAGGTTATTAAAGTGATCGAGAGAAGTTATCAATATTACATGAGGTTTCAAGTTTCAGGAAACCCTCTACAAGCCTATAGGCATTGAATGGGTTATAAACATGTTTTTTGGATGCTTCCATCTTTGTTCAAGGCTTTCAAATACCCTAAAGGATCCCCCAAAGCCATATAGACAAGCATATTCCAAATTATTGAGGTCTTATGAATAATACAGTCCTACAAACATTCAAACAAAGTTCATGAAGGATTTTAGGCTTCTGACACTCTCTTTCAAGGAATGAGGATCTCTTTTAGGCCTTACAAATATTATAAACTAGTTGTAGATAAGGAAAAAAGGTTTAAAATCTTTGAGGTGGTCATCACCTCAAACATTACCCTCTCTCAAGTTTTAGGTCTACATCAAATCCTAAAAAATCACCCTATAGGCTTGAAACCATGTTTGAAGATTCATATCAGGTGGTCAAATTAATTATTATTAATCAAGTATCAATGTTGTCTCAAACTCATAATTCTCTTATAGACCTAAAGTAATGTCATGAGCATAATAAACTGTATGATCCTCAATAACCACTACAATCCTTCCAATTCAATATTTAAAGGTGTACCATCAAGATTATAATCATAAAATATTCTTAGAAGCCTTCATGGTTGTCAATTTTTTTTTAAAATCAAGTTAAGGAGAGAGATATAAGAGTTTCAATGCATTTCTAATAATGGTTGATGGATAATGAGGTATTCAATGTCCTGAGGGAGATATACAAATCATATAAAATGTATGGAAATGTTCTAGACAAATCCTTATCAGAGAGATGAAATTTATCCTATATAATTATGGTGAATTATAAGAGAAAATTTTTCATGAGTTTAAGTTTGGAACAAAACTTGAATAACTTGTTGTTGTGCTCAAAAAAGGTAGACCTACAACATTGATTTTTTAGATTCAAAACCTCTTGTTGTAATCACAACCAATAAGAGGGGGGTGTGTGTGTGTGGGTGGGGGTGGCGGGGGGGGGGGGACGAGATGAATTAGTGTCATTAAAACAATAATTCAATTTCACTTATCATTCATGAAGCATTCAATCAAACACATACATCAACCAATGCATAAACAAGCATCCACATAAGCATATAAAATATGAACACAAGAGATATGTGGTGAACCCTCATGGGGAATAAAACCCACTAAATCATATATTTTAATAAATTATTATGATTAATTAATCAATATTTAGTGAGGCACCAACCCCTCACTAGTCAAGCACTAACTCAACTAGGCCTTTAGCAAGTATCAACTTACAAGGAAGCACCAACCCCCTAGGTGGCTCAATGCCAAATCAGCCACCTAGAACCTATTATCACATTTTGACACCTGTTTATAACTCAATTGATTATGATCACCTTATTTTTCTCTTCACATTATTCTATCTCTCTCAAACAGCCTATTAGGCCTCTTCGCTCAACTAGCCCTTCTATGGCCCGATTAGGTCATATGACCTTGGTAATCATATTTAATAACATTATCTTATCTTCATTATGGTTTTTATATATAATTATGATGGTATATAATAACTCATTTATATCACAAGTCTTCCATCTCATTTGCTTATTCAACTGTTCCTTTTTTCCACTCAATTAGGCTTATTAGGCCTTATTCTTATACTTGACTCTTGATTGCACATATATTGGTCAGACACAAACCTATCCACACTTTTTTTACTCTTAAAATTGGTAAAATAAAACATTTCATACATGAATAATCACTACATAGGTTAGTCACCACTTATAAGGACCAAAACCACCATTAGGCCCAGAGGAGACATAATGCAATTAGGTCTTATCCTCTTCACAGAACAACTTGAACCTCTATGGCCCAGATGTCCCTCACCAATGAAATCATACCTTTTAAAAAATTAAATAGAAACCTCAAAAAACCTTATCTATTCTCAGTAAGTCATAAATCCTTCACTAACAACTTGAAAACACAATTAGGCCTTAAAGACATATTAGGCCTAGTTACCTCAAAAACATTGTCTTCAAAAATGAAGATCATACAACATATAGAAACACATTATAGGAAAAAAAACATATTTATTGAAACTTAAATACCTCAGGTTCATTAAAAATTTTATTATACATATTATATTAGGATTTAAATACTTAGGAACACCTCACCAAAAATCTCATTTAGAACCAAGAATTTGCTCAAAACCCAGTCATTAGTAATTTGACCTCAAACATCAGTATAGGAAATTTACAACACTCCAGATGCCTGTATAATAACCCATGGAATTAATATAAAATAACCATATTATTTAAATACTTCCAAACTTTTCATAATGACTCATCAACATCAATCTTACTAACACATAGAAAACTACCATAATCCCTAAAAACACAATCCTGAAGAATGTTATTTTCAGCTCTTGTAAGGACATTTCCAAGACATTTATGCACATTAATATTTAATATGTGATATATTTAACAACATATAATTTATATATCATAATTTATAGTGTCAAATATTTGTCTTGAATACCAATTTGTTGACTTTCTCTTTCTCAGTTCTTGTTTAGCCAGACAAGCCATTTTGGCTTCAATGATCCAACCTCATATATTGACTCCCAAGATTATATAAATAATTAATAGGTCATAAATATCCCAAAAAACATAAAAATGTTCAATATATACATAAATTCATGATATAAAATCTCAAACTCATCACTCCATCTTGCATACCCATAACTACCATTCTACCTTGAGGACCAGCCATGGTGATTATGACTTTCAACACATGTTTGGGAACTTTTAGTAACTCTTGATACATGTGTATTATCTTGTGAAATAATTATTTAAATCTCATATATATATATATATATATATATATATATATATATATATATATATATATATATATATATATATATATATCATGGTCAAGTGACAATATTTGATTTTGTAGACCAATTTCATAAACATACCTAATCATTGTCTTATCTACACAAGAGAGGTTAACTTATGAGAAACATTATCAATATATCCACTAACCATAAAAAAATATAAAAAACATTAATGTGTAATATAGGTATTTTAAAAAAACCCATGCATTTGGATGCATTCCTAATCTATTAAAACCCATTCTTTATCTCATTCTCACTTTTACCTAGTTTTTCTCATTGTCTTCCTCACTAGGATTTTTTAGCAATATGTCAACTTACATGACTGGTTTATCATATTTGAGGTCTAAAACATACTTAAAAACCACCATGGTAATTAATTTTTTTCCTCCAATGATTTTCATTTATTTACTTGGCCAACTTTGTTTGTTATACCAAATTTTTGAGAAACAATCACTTTTTTGTGTGATCCACTCACTCACCTGACACACCAATACCACCTAGACATATCCGAAAGAGTTCACTGTATGATACAGATATAAAACTAGGTAATCCAATCCATTTTGAGGCATTTCCATTAATATGTTCCATATTGGGTCACTATGAGGGTTGTAGACCAATTCTTAACATTTGCTCATAAAAATCTACCCCTAAAACCAACTCCTAATGATTTTAAATAATTTTTAGGACCCTTTTACATATTTCCCCAAGATCTTATATTCCCATTTAATAGTCGTACATGCTAACAAGCATCATAAAATCCTTCTTGGGTCTATAACACTTCATTCTAACACTCGAGAGACCTCAAATTCACTTTTTATGCTTTATTCAACTCAAGACCTTAAAACTTCACCAACACACTTGAAACATTATGTTAGACCTAAAACCATGCTCACATGAGGTCACACAACTTCAAACCTGACCATGATGCCTCATCATGTTACCTAGGGTCTTAAGACAAGGTTCATGAGAAGACCACCAATGAATAACTTACCCCTTTGGCTCACTCTAAGAGTCATGTGTCTGGCTCTACATATTTATCTCATGGCTTAACACTGTATTACAAAAATTCAATACCATACACGTCCATATCATCATCATTATCATGCCTCTACATGTCATATCCATGCTCAATAACTAGTCCATCAAACATACCTACTAGGCACCATACCATTTTGAGATCTTCAAGACACCTTTTGTAGCTCATAACCCATTTCCAAACATTTGAGATAGACTCCGCAACATCTCCCATAATTATCCTTTGACCAAGATTTCTCAAACCATAAAGGTCTCTTTCTAATACTGAACAAGCCTTCTTGATCACACAAGACATGAAGATAAAAGACATTAGTTGTCTTTAAATTATCTCTACTAAACATATGGAGCCCTGAAGACTTTGAAACCTCGTATGAAATATTATCCACCTTGTACACATGTTTATATAGTGTAAAACATATTCTCAATTACATCAGCAAGCTTGACTGATCATGCCTTCACCAATATAAGACTAGGCTTCATAAAACATCTTGTCTACAAAGACTTGTTTCTTATGAACTTAATTAACAAGCACTTGAAAAACATCAACACTCTCTTTTTGATGATCTCTCATATCAATAAAAAGTAACACTACTCATAAGCTTGTCACATCATAACATTGTGCCAAGACATTATGCATAACTCAAGGACTTACTATATCATGTTGAAGCCATTATGATCACTTACCATGCATCTTCACAAGAGCACCTCTGGGACCAAAAAGACATTCAATTACCTTTGACATCAATGACAACATCAATGCCTTGATACAACAATAATAACATACCTCAACAATCTCGCCATTTTTCATTGATGGAAAACACTTATGACGAAGTAGATCATTCTCATCTCCCCATGCTAGATCTCCCACAAACTGATCTTTCTCCTAATCCAGTCTTTCTTCCCCTTTGACATTAATGACAAAGGGTAATCTCTAATAATATTACCATCTGATCCTTAGGCTTGAAATATGATTTCTCCTCAAATAAGATAAATCTTCCTTTGATCAACCAAATATGAGCTCAACTAACAAAAGTACTCAACCATGCTCCCCTTAAGCTTATGCATACCTCAAACACATGACCACCACTCTCCTTGATTAATATCTATAAATAAATTAAGAAGGGAATGCTACCTTGACAAAGCATATTTAACACATGATCTCCATAACACCATTCATACCATATTTAGATGAACTTAGAACACACTACTACTCACCTTATCCTTGACATGACTAAAACCAATTGATCACACGTAGAATACTCATTAAAGCACCTTACCTTGAAATCCACTAAATAATCTTACCTTGTCTTCATAACTTGATCTCACAAAATGAGTCATTAGGATTATCAAAATAATACCACTTTATTAACGTAGAGATACAGAGTTCAAATACCAACTATTAGACACTAATAATCTTAAAAAAAGAATAATTTCTTACCTTTTAGTAACATTTGCATCTTTGTTAACAATATTCAAATGGTCTTAATAATCTCATTGGTATTATGGACCAATATATAACTCACATTCCTTATTAGAGATCATGATCAATCTGAATGAATCATCTTTTGTTCTTATACTTACTACCATCATAAGAACACATAAAACTTTCAACTGAATCTCACTATGCATACAGGAAACTCACATTCTTGCATAGTCAACCACCTTCAACAATCTCTTGAAACCAATTACAATCCTTAACATAGATTAGGCTCACAACAACATATCTTCAATAACACATTGGTCTTTCACACCAATCCATAACTCAAATTTATTCATGATTGATATAGATCTTCTTAGCATACACATCAACTCTAGGAACATAAATGTGACTAGTTTGATCAAGCCATCATACATATAATTTGTAACCTCATACATCCAATTATAGAGGAGTGTCTCAAATGATTCATATACATGTACAAACATCCTCAAATATGTACCTTAAAACACTTATGAAGGCTTTTACACCTAACTCTTAGGCCCATACAATGTAACATAATTTCTCATATAGCTAGGATTACTTACTTCACCAAGATACATGAACATACCTTCTTAAAAGTCCTAGAATGAGGTTCTGCAATGCACCTTTATTATTTGACCTATTCCTTTCTCTCAAAATGTCTTTAATGTCCTTTTAGACTTGATTGTCAACTTAGGCTTGACCTTTGACTTGGCTTCTACATAATCCTTCTGAGCTGGCAAATAACACTTTTAACATTCTTTCAAATCTTACTTTTATCCTGTAGTAACACATAAATAACCTTTGTTTATGATTTTATCATGCCTCATATTTTCATCCTTCTTCTTCTTATTCAACTCTACTAGTACCATCATTCTTTGGTAGACCATCATTAAAATCATGATAAACACTGTCATCATCATAATTCAAGTTTTTGCTTCTTAGGATCACCTTTTGGCTATTAGGCCTCTCTCAAAGGACCAAAATATGATACTAATTGTTGGAATAACATAAATTGAGAGGGGGTATTAAATAAGTTCATTTAAAACAATCATTCAATTTCACTTATAATTTATGAAGCATTCATTCAAACACATACATCAACCAATGCATAAACAAGCATCCACATAAGTATACAACTTATGAACATAAGAGATATGTGGAAAAACATTAAAGGGAATAAAACATGTTGAAACACATATTGGAATATAGTATTATAATAAATTAATAAATTTTTAGTGAGGCACCAATCCCACAAGGAGCACCAACCCCTCACTAGTCAAGCTCCAACTCAACTAGGCCTTTAACAAGCATCAACTTGAAAGAGGCACCAACCCCCTAGGTGATTTAGTGCCAAATAAGCCACCTAGAACCTTTGATCACCTTTAGAAATGTTTTTCTCAGTAAATTGATGATTATCACCTTATTTTTCTCTTCACACTTTTCTATCTCTCTCAAACAACCTATTAAGCCTCTTTGCTAAACTAGCCCTTTGATGACCCTATATAATCTTCATGATGGTTTATATATATCCTCATGATGGTATATAATACTTCCTTGAACTCAAAAATCTTATGTCTCATTTGTTTATTCAAACATTCCTTTTTTTCACTCAATTAGGCCTATTAGGCCTTATTCTTATACTTGAATCTTGATTGCAACATACCTTGGTCATCCAAATACATATAAAAACTTATATTACTCTTAAAATTGTAAAAATAACACATTTAATACATGAAATCATCACTACATAGGTTGGTCACCAATGATAAGGACCAAAACCACCATTAGGCCTAAAGGAGACTTGATGCAATTAGGTCTTATCCTCTCCATGGAATAAATTGAACCTATATTGACAATATGGCCGTCACCAATGAAATAAAAAATTATAAAAACTTAAATTGAAACCTAAACCAACCTATTATACTCTCAATAAGTCACAAATTCTTCACTCACAACTTGACAACACAAGTAGGCCTTAAAGCCCTGTTAGGCCTAATTACCTCAAAAACATTGTCTTCAAAGATGAAACTCATAAATCCTATAGAAACACATCATAGGAAAAAAAAAATATTCATGTAAATTTAATTACCTAAATGTAATAAAATTTTCCATTATAAATATTCTATTAGGCTCTAAAGACTCAGGAACACCTCACCAAAAAGCTCACTCAAAATTGCCAATTTGCTCAAAACCTAGTCATTAGCAATTTAACCATCAGACATTATTATATTAAATTTAAAACACTATATATGAATTTATAATATCCCATGTAATATATATAACATAACCATGTTATTTAAAAAATTCCAAACTAGGCATAATGACTCAGAAACATCAATCTTACTACCACACTGAAAACTACCATAATCCATAAAAACATAGTCCTAAAGAATGTTATTTTAAGATCCTATAAGGACAATTACAAGATATTTATGCACACTAATAGTTAATATTTTATCACACAATAACATATAATATATATATCATAATTTCTAGTGTTAGTTATTGGTCTTGTAGACCAGTTTGTTGACCTTCTCTTTAACAATCTTTGCTCAGTCAAATAAGCCATTTTGGCTTCAATGATCCAACCTCATATATTTAATCCTAATATTATATAAATAATATATAGGTCATATATATTAATAAAATAAAAAAAAATTGCACTAGATACATTAAATCATGATATAATGTCTCAAACTCATCACTCCATGTTGCATACCCAGAACTTCCATTCTGGCTTAAGGACTAGTCATGGTGATTATGAATTTCAGCACCTTTGTGGGAAATTTTAGGAACTCTTTATACATTTTTATGATTATATGAGATAATTATGTAAATCTCATATAGATATATGTCATGTTGAAGTGACAATATATGATTTTGTAGACCAATTTCACAAACTTACCTAATCACTATCTTATCTGCATAAGAGAGGTTAGCTTGTGAGCAACATTCTCAACATATCTACTGAACATAAAAACATATAAAAAAAAATTAATTTTTAATATATTTATTTAAAAACAACCCCATGAATTTTTTTCTATTACTAATCCATGAAAACCCATTCCTAATCTCATTCTCACTTCTGCCTAGTTTTTATCATTGTCTTCCTCACTAGGCCTTTTTAATGATACGTCAACTTCCATGAATATTTTAGCATATTTTATGTATATAACCTGATTAAAAAACACCATTGGAATGAATTAAAAGTATAAAAAATATTTCTTGAATGATTTTCATTCATTGACTTGGTCAAATCTATCTATTATGCCAAAATTTTGAGAAACAAGCACTTTTCTATGGGATCCATTTACTCACATGAAAAACCAATTCCACCTAGAGGTACCTAGAATATTTCACTCCATGATAAAAAAATAAAAATATTCCATCTAATATATTATGATACATTTACATTAAAATCTTCCATATCAAGTCACTATTAGGGTTTAGGAGGGTTTTTGACCGTTTTCCATTTTTAACATTTGTTCATAAAGTTTTTCCCTTGAAACCAACTCCTAATGCTTATAAATAATTTTTATAACCCTTTTAAATATTTCCAAAAGATATCACATTCCCATTCAATATTCACACATGCCAACAAGCATCAAATAATCCTTTGTAGGTCTACAACACTTTATTCTAGCACTTGAGAGACCTCAAATTCACTTTTTATGCTTTCTTATTAAAATCAAGACCTTAAATATTTACCAAAATATTTGAAATAAAATTTCAGACCTCAAACCATGCTCACATGATCTAAAAATCCTCCAAACTTGATCATTATGCCTCATCATGTTACCTAGGTTCTTAAGACAAGGTCCATGAGAATACCACCAATGAAGAATTATCCCCTTTGGCTCTCTCTAAGAGTCATGTGATTGAATATAAATATTTGTCTCATTATGTAACACTATATTTAAAAATTTTAATACCATACACATCCATATCATCATCATCATGCCTTTACAAGTCATATCCATGCTCAAGAACTAGTCCATCAAATAGACCTACTAGGCACCATACCACTTTGAGATCTTCAAGACACCTTCTATAGCTCATAAATCATCTCAAAAAATATAATATATAATCCAAAACATATCTCATCACTATAATTTTACCAAGAATTCTCAAACCATATAGGTCTCTTGCCAAGACTAAACTAGCCTTCTTGATCACACAAGACATGAAGACAAAAGACATTAGTTATCTTCAAATTATCTCTAATAAACTTATGGATCCCTAAAGACTTTTAAACCTCCTCTAAAATATTATTCACCTTGTACACATGTTTATATAGTGATAAACATATTCTCACTTACATCACCAAGCTCTACTAATCATGCCTTTAACAAGACAAGACTAGGCTTCACAAAACACCTTGTCCACAAAGACTTGTTTCTTATGAACTTGGTCAAAAATAACTTTAAAAAAATCAACACTCTCTTTATATTGATCTCTCATATAAATATAAATTAAAACTACTCATAAGCTTGTCACATCATAACATTGTGCCAAGACCTTATGCAGAACTCAAGGAGCTACTATATCATTATTAAGCCATCATGATCATTTACCATGCATCTTCACAAGAGCACCTATGGGACATAAATGACACTCAACTACCTTTTACATCAATGAAAACATCAATGCCTCAATATAAAAATATGAACATACCTTAACACTTCCATGGTGGAGTTCGTAAATAGGTTCTACAAAGATTATCAAAAGTAGTATACAAAGTTTCAACTTTAAAGTGGGTATCCTCAAGTCCATAAGCTTGCATAAAAGCCAATGGGAATATGAAACATGTTATCACAAGGTTGAATTTCATCTTGGGAAACCTTGAGATAATCCATAATCCCATTATGAATACTTCAAATTGCAGACCTAACAAATAAAGTTGAATGGGTTTCAATGTCTCTTATTGAAATTAGAAGACCACATGTAGAGAAGGATTAAAAGGGTCATAAAAGACAAAGACATGGTTAGAGTATCTAGATATTCAATTTATAGGTTTTATTCTCACTATTTAGGGATATATGACTTATTCCAAGTAAGAAAGCTCAAGAAAATAGAAGTTATCTATAGAAGGTTGCAGGCAGTCCTTAGAGTAATGTTCAAGCTATCAAAAAGGTTATTAAGCTGAGGAAATCTTTTGCTATTGCAGGTTGTAAGATCTTATTATTCAAAGGCATGATGAATATTAGAAGGTTTTAAGCTTGAAAACCTCACTTGTAGACCTAGTTTATCATCTTGAATAAGTTTTAAGGTGTTTTGGCAAATGTTGGAGGACTATATGAAGATAAATGTGGATAATATGGATGTTAAAGCTTGAAACACCACCTATCAGGCCTAAAAATTCAAGAGATTGTGTTTTAAAATGGATGATTATAAGTTGATAAGATAATATATGAGAATAACTGATCTTGAATCATTTTGACCCATCTTTTTATCCTTCCGAAGAGGCCTTCACATAAGCTTCAAGTCTGATTTCAAGCCTCTCAAGTGCTCCAAGACCTAGCAAGTAGCCCATTCATGAAGTTTTTATAGAAATGTAAATGAGCAAGGTGAATACCTCCATTCCATCACATATTAAGCATGCCAAGCATGTTGATTTTATATCTTGCTCAAATCCCTTCAAGACTGTGAATGTTATAAGTGGTCATTAAGAGCATGGAGGAGAATGAAGGAGTTGAAAATTGATCCTGAAAGTGTGTGATTCCCTCCATGGAGTTGGGTTCAAGCCCAAGTCAACCACAACTCCAAATAGGCATATACGATTCCATCCCAGGTCAAACATTCAACATGGACAAGAGGTACAGATGGGTGAGTTAAGGCCATTAGCACAAGGAGATTCGTGTTTTCTAAGAGTGGAACATCCAATTGACCAAATCATGCATGTTTAATCACTCTAAAGGATTAAAATGGAAATAATGAATCCTTCTCCTCCACTACTATGTCAACCTCCATATAGGATCACCATTATGTCTTGAGTTAATATGTAAAAACACTTATGAGATCTTCTAGTACTCTTGTCTTCTCTCTTTCATCTCCAATATTATATATAAGACTGGAAATACCTTATTTTGTATCCTTCTTCTAGTTGTAGAAAAAAAATTCTTTTGTGGAGGCTTATAATGTTAGATTAAGGCCTTGGAATTGAATAAAGACTATTTTTTACCTTCCCTAAGCTTTTATCTTCTATGATTTTGGTGTATTTTTGATCTATATGTATTATAGAGAGTGTTCTCCCTTGTGTATGTCTATTTCCCTTCAGATTGGTGTAAGTAGGCATGTCTTTTACAGGTCATTTGATGTGTTATATTTGGTTATGTAAGTGATTAGTTGTATAAGCTCACTAATTGTGTCTTGTGCAAGACCTTTTGGTTATCCCTTCTAGTTCTATTATAGTCCATCACCTTCATATGAAACACTTATGCTTGAGAGACCCAATTTGGAGATTTTGTAGAATAAAATTCAGTCATTATCAATCCCATTGTGTTATTTTAGGTAGGTAGAGGAGATCCTCAATCTTAGTGCATCACCTCATTTTCAATTTTTCAACTTCATTCTATCTCTTTTCATGAATAGAGTCTTGGTGTAACTTAGATAAGATTTGTTAGTGTAGGTTTAAGGGATGAAAACTAATCCTAAAGTAGGTGCACTATGGTTTGAGAAGGAACTAACCTTCTATATATTCACTCCTATCAAAGGCCACCTAAGCCTAGGAGTGTTTCCATTGTGTCAGTTGAAATAGGTATTAGGACCTAACAGGGTGCATTTCAATGTGAGAACACAACCCAAATTTTTTAAAAAATTATGACCCTTCTTTGAAAACTTTTTCCCTATCCTCTCCATACTAGAATATAACCAAGATAAAACCATAAGCCAAAACAAAATGGCCAAGGGTATACTTTATAGTTATCCATCATCCATTTATTTATAAACACCATACCTAGGCATATGCTAATAAAACTATATAACATATCCTTTTCATAATATCCATGGGTAATTTTATCCACCAAGAGATCTAAAATGTGTGAAATATGGATATTCTCTACCACTTTGATCCTATCTTCGATCATAATCCTCTTAAATTTACCCTTGTATTTTTTTAATAATCCTTAGTAACACATCACCATCTATTTTCTATAATTCATTTTTTTTCCATTTCCCTCCTTAGAATAATCAAATCAAGCCCAAAGGCTTCTTGCACCTCCTAGAAATCATAATGAGATGTATGTTTTACGAACTATGGTTTCAGCTTACTTCAAAACCCTATTCATTATTAATGCATATGGATACCATTAAATATTATTTGACCTTTATATTTTTATTAACTCCATCATTATCTTGATTTTGATTACTTCCACTATTAGTTCTTGGTGTAGCCATTCCCTTGATTATCTCACAAATCTTGTTTTCAATCACCTCCTCATTTTAAGTCAATTTCAAACCCTTATTTTTTTATTACCCATCATTTTTTACCTTTCATCCATGATCTTATACCAATTCAATTCACTCATAGTGCATTAATTGATTGTTAAAACTAATCTTGGTCACCTACACGATCATGCAAAACCTTTCATATTCTTCAACCTAAAATTATAATGAAATGTGTATTTTTATAGATTATTCCTCTAATTTCACATCTTATTATGACATTATTATATTAATAATAGTTTAAAATAATAATAATATTTTACATAAATACATCAAAAATTTTGATTTTTATTTTGATATTTAAATTTTTTATTTTTCCATTTGATTTTGCTATTTAGATTTTATATTTTTAATATTTATTTATATTTATTTCTATTTTTATATTATCCTCCTCCATACATATTTTAAAGGATATCAATGTAATTTTTTATATATCATCACTTTGAGAGTTTACAGTTAGCCTCTATAGAGAAGAACCTAGAAACCAAGATGCTTAGATACTCCTAGACTTGCACTATTAAAAAGATTATAATTTTATCTCTAACCCAAGTGTGCCTCAAGTGAGGAAATTAGTGGGAAGATAAAAATATTGAATATTTTATACCAAAATTGATGCTACAATGATGTCATACTATTAATTAAACATGAGAGGGGAGCTTTTACTTCAATAGAGACTAGGGATTTAAATGTACATGTGAATGTGCATCAAGTAGTGTGAAAACTATATGAATGTGAAGGTAAACCTAATGGGGGTAGTAAGATGTATGGAATATGTATTAATGCCATTAAATAAGAAACATGAACCCATTATTAGTCAACTACAATTAAAAAAATTAGGTAAACCTAAGAGGGGAGAGGTAGTAAAGGAAGATAAACTAAAGAGGTAAATGGTTGTAAGAGATCTAAGGAATTAAAGATGTGTCATTAGGTAATAAACCAAATAAGGATGGAAAAAATGAAACATATAAGGAGCCAAAGCGGTGCCTTGGGGAATAAATCTAAGATGAAAGAAAAAAAGTAGAGAACAAAGGCACCAAAAAAGTGCCTTAGGGAATAAATACAAGAGGTAAAACATTAAAGTAAAAAATCAAGGCAAAAAAAATAGCCTTAGGGAACAAGTCCAAGAGGGAAGACATAAAATTGGAAACCAAGGCACCAAAATGAGCCTAAGGGAATAAACTTGATATTTAAGACATGAAATTAAATAAACAAGTCACCAAATAAGAGACTTAAGGAATAAATCAAAGAGGTAAAAGTAATGAAACTAAAATAGAAATGCTAGATAAGTGAAAATGGTAGTATTATTATACATTTGAGAAAAAATGTAGTAGATTTCAAATTTCTCAGAATGTCATCACACACATTATATATAAATTAATGTATTCTATGTTATAATTTGTACCTTGTTGCTACCATGGTTTGTTTAAGTCTCCCAAAGATCCTTGAAATCACTTCTTTGTGAATGGCCTCGATGGAGAAAGTACATAAAGTGGAATTATGAGGATTTTACTCTGGTTATGAATGATTTATGTGGGGTGGTTTTTCCTCCATATTTGTAGATTATTATTTGGGAGGATTGTATTTTATATATTATTTGATATGTTATTTTTAATCTTGATACTCATTAATGGAGTGAGAATAAGAACTATATCAAATTAATAATTTTCCACTTTCTTGAGGGTGTGTCTAAGAGATTTATATGCAAATTTAATATTTGAATGGAGTCAATGTTAAGGTGAATGAATATGTTTAGTTTAGTTTTAATTATAATGTTATTAGTATGCTTAGAAATAAGTTGTAAAGTTGGTATTTAAAAAAAATAGGTGTGCTTGTCAACTTTACAACATAGGAGCTTGTTCCTGTGAGGATAATGATACTAGATTTTTATTGTATGCTATACATTTATATATAATTTTTTGATAAGTTTTGTGCCATTTTCAATAAAGTGTTGGATTTTTAAAATATAAATTGTTTCTTCTAGTATTTTTGTCTTGACTAGTGGGGTGTCAAATTTAAATAAGATTTAGAAATACTAAACTCTATAGGTGGGTACCTAATATAAGGGACCAAAGTAATGTTATATTTATTAGTTATATCACTAGGAGTGATATATTTAGATAGTAAACTATATTAATTTATATCAAAATAATAATAAATATTAATCATGTTAATGTTTGTGTTAAAGGTTCTTCATTTTTAATTAATTTCAAGTGAGTTTTGATAGAGTAGAATATTAGTCTTATTTGATTGGATATAGTCTAAAAAATTATGTATCATCTATTATATAATATGAACCATAGAATAGGAACTCTTTAAAAAATTAATGAGGTTAATGAATGTCATGTTGAAGAGGGTTTTTGGAATTTTATTACAATTCATGCGAGATGTTCTCATGAGCTCTAGAATGGAGATTATACTTTGAATATTAGAGAGCTCCACAATAGGGTCCCACTCATCAAAGATATTTTATTATATTTTAGAATATAATTGAGGAGAGAATTCAAAATGATATCATAGTTAGGATTGGACGAGGTTGGGTTTTCTTTTCTTTCTTTCTTTTTACAACATTGGCATAATCGACGTAGAAAGTTGATTCAAGAAATGTCATCAGCTAGACTGATGATATTTTCATAGGATGGTTTGTTTTCCAATGTCATTTCCTAGCTGACAATCTCATATTTTTAAAAAAAAAAACAAATTATTGAAAATTTTTAACCTTTGGGATATACTTGAACAATTATTAATGTTTCATTAGTGATTGTAGGAGGATAATATTGGGTTTTTAAATAGGATTGATTCATGAAATGAATGGATTTATATCTTTCATGTGAATAAAATTTTATTCAATATTATAATAATTATAGTTTACTAAATTTTCAATATAATTAGTACCTTATCTAGGATTTTGATGGTTTTGATCATTTTAAATATCTTGAGAATATTGGCTTTTTTTTTAGAATGATCTAATAAGGGATTTTTATAAATTCCTAAGTGGGTGTTAGCTTGGTGAATTGGTTCACACTTGTTGCTTATTTCATTGGTTTTGAAAGTGTTGAGAAGTACTTGAAGTTTTATCTATCGATAGAATTATGGTCAATTTTTTTACGAAGTAATAGTTTTCATGAGAGTGGCCTAAATTAACATGGAAATAATATACTTATTTTAGGTCATATATTTGAGGTGTTGGCTTAGTGGGATCTAATTATTGAGGATTAGTGGATAAATTTTAACTAATTTAATCCTTATTGATAATTGTATGTGTGCATTATCCTATTTGAGGGTGAGATTGAAAATTTAATTCCCTAGTTTGTTGGGAAAATGTCAAATTTTGAGAGACATTAGACATAATTACATGAATAGTTCTCCGAGATTGAAATCTATGATATTGATTATCAAAAACACAATTTTTAGTGGCATGTCAACGTTTTTTGGGTCTATTGAGTCTTTTAGTAACTTGTTTGGTTTGAGGAATCACAAATTGTCTCACCTCTTAACTAAATCAAAAGCTTCGTCTAATGGTAAAAGACCTAACTTTGTATTCTAATTTGTATTATAAGGTAATTTTAAGAAGTTTTAAGAGGATTTATTCACTCATTTTATAAACATATTTATGGCCAAAAAATTCCATTGCTTCATGAAATCATGGATTATTTTATGATCTAGTAGTTTAAAATTTAAACTTTTGCCCAAATTGTCTTCGAGTAAGTCATGGTATTAGAATTATAAAACAATAACATTCACTAATACTTTAATTTCAACTATAGAAATAGGATTGAAATGATTTTACCACTATAAAGCATCCCCATTATTATTTTTTCTAATAGTTTGGTAATTGCATAAGTGTTAGTCTTGAGCCTATCTTTGTAAATATTATCGATGGATTTAAGATGCAAAGTGGGGTTAGTATAATAGTCATAATAAATGGTTGGATTGATTCCCCCAATTTACATGACTACAATATAGGGAGCTAGAGTTTCATTTTGTATAATTTTAAGCACGCGATTATGAATATGAGGTTTTGTAATTGAGTTCCCATGATTTCTCATTAGATGTGGACAAGGGTAAATTTATTAGGTATCCCCATTGAATTTTTTTAAGTCTATTGAATATTTTCATAAGTTAAGCTTACATTTGCATAAATTAGTTAGCATTAGATTTTTGTGTGTTATTCATTTAGTCCAATACTTGCATGATCATTTTGTTAAAGTATATTTGGGTATTTTGAGTATTTTTTATTTGAGAGGGAAAGCTATTAGTTATAGCACCTATCATGGTTATAGCCATTACTAGAATTATTGATGAGAATGAGATGGGAAAACCCGTTCTTAACTTACCTCCATGTTTGAGAAAATATTTGACCTAGGATTAATTAATATATTGAGGAACATGAGATATTTATTTTATTTAGGGGTTCTTCTCCTATGTTTGGGGTTGTTAATTAGAAATTGTTATATTTTTGGAGTAATTTTGACATAATTATCTTTTTAATTATAAAATTTTAACATAGGATAATATGAAGATAACCCAATTAGATTCGGGATAAGAATCATTTTGGGTTTATCAAAATGTATGTAATATTAAAATTGGTCCCTAATATAAGGATCTTATAATATAATAATGTGTAAGACCATTATAAATCTAATATACATGCAATATACCCGTCCACAAAACAGTCTTAGGATATAGAAAAGGGTATTATGCATAGCATATCATAAAGGATCTAAAATGGGAATCTACACACATAATATATAAGGATATATAAGTGAAGGACCTTACTAGATCTTGGGTGTCATTATAAAATAAACAACATCTATATAGTTTAAAGGTTTTGAAGTAATGGTTATAACTATATAAAATACTATTGAGTGGTAATAAACAGATATAAGAAAGCAAGATGCCATTAGGTGGTAAACAAGAGTTATAAATGACAATAATTTGAAATATTGCAATAAAAATCATATACCAATCTATACTATTTGATACATGAGATAAATAATAATAAAATAAAACTAACTAGATCACAAAGTAAGGAGTATAGGTTTAGGTATACTTACCTTGAGTTTACATCTCAGTGTATTAATCACCCCTTGGCTTGTATAAATTTTTGAGATATTATTCTAGGTAAAGTTAAAATGTATGGAAAAATACTTGTGTAGACTAAAACTACAAATCCTAAATACTATTGTAAATCTTGTTTCTACAACTCAAATTCTTGATATCTTAAAATACATTGTGCTAACTTTCCCTCCTTAGTGTAAGGTCCTTTTAGATCAAACTCCTCTTCTTACTCATAAGGTGTATTTTTGAGTGAAATAAAAGTGTATTATATGTTTCTTATTTGATAAATAAAAAAATGATGTATACATTTACAAGTTTTCACTTATTGATGATTTCTCTTATAAGACTTGTAATCACATCAATCTCCCTAAGTGCACATATTAAAGAGTTTACCAAGATAGAGGTTGGTCATCTCATGATAATTTATGATATATTCCCCCATGATCATCTATTATATATACCTATATTCATTATGATGTCATTTTCTATATTTAGCCTTTGTTTATTCCAATTTCATCACTTTTCCTCTTCTTTTTCATATTTACAAGCCTATTAACTCAAACTCTCCAAGTTAGTTTTGTAGTGTTCCCTATATTTTCCAACTATATCGATTAGGCGGACACAATATTATATTTTAAATAAATTTTCATACCAACTTGATCAAGTTGACATAATATTTAAATCAACTTATTTCCATTTCTACTAATTTGGTCGAGCCAAGTCCAAGTTTTGAGATAAGTTTATTTTAAGTGTTTTATATATATATATATGATTCACAAATATTTTTTTAATAAAAAACACATCCAATCCACTATATTCACGCATGTAAATCAACACTTAGTAAGACAAAGGGGAATCAAGTCATAGGAGCTTATACTTGAGGTCCAATTTACACAAGGTCTTTAAAGGTCATAAGAGAAAATAAACTAACAAGGTACACTTAGTATTTAAAGTTACAAAATATGGATACTTAGGTCTTCATCTTTACATATTTATCTTTAAGCCAAGGGGAATATTGATGCATTGACAAGTCAAACCAATGTAAGTGTCCTTATATATGCACTATTTCTTTATTAACTTGGATGGATATATATGTATATGTGTATGTATGTGATATATTGGTATGTTATTTTATTGCATTCTTAAATTAGTTTATGCTTGTTATTATATGATATATTTTCATGCTTTCTTACTTTTATTACATGTATTGGTTACAACCTCAGTTTAGGTACCTTTTCATTACAACCTTAATTTACATAATTATTGGTTATAACATCTCAGTTTAAATATCACTTGGTTATCACCTAATTGAATTTATATTTATTTATCTGATCAATTTTACATCTCAAATATAGGTAAATATTTTTCCATTATCTCCTTCATAAGTGATGCAGGAGCATCAGAAAAATAATCTGTAAATTTATAAATATGAGAAAATTTTATGTAAACAAGGCTTTTTAGGTGTTTAGGAAGGTCAGTAAAAGCCTAAGAAGGTTTTACTTGTATTAGTTTATCTAGATTGGAGTTAAAGGTCCATTCACATAGGTAAATGAATTTATTTGTATGTAAAGGTGAAAACATATCCACAAAAGTCTACGTTGGAAAGCCTAAAGGGAGGACTGGCCAAGTTGAACTGGAGAAAATCATCTTATTCTATGTTTATACGTTGGTTGAGAAGGTGATAATCCTTGTGCCACTTAGTGAGGAACCAAATAAAGCAAGAAAACAAGTATAAGGTCGAATAATCTAGTTGTATGAGTAATCTTTTTTTTAAAAGAGAGGAAGATGTGAGTGAAGTCTGTAAGGAAAGGTGTTTAGGCCTGTATGTATATAAATTTAACAGTCTTTATGACTATATTGATGTAAGTATAAGTATAAGAATAAAGGCGTCTAGTCTTCTATATGTTTGAACAACAGGATTATGTATAGACGTGAAGGTCAATTAATAAAAGGAAGGCTTTTGTTCTAATACGTGGAGTTTCGTCATGACTCGTATGTGAAGACCTGTAAGATCCTTGAAAGAATTCAGCTCGGTCCGTGTAGATCATTGCATAAATTCAACATACAATTAAAAAGGAAAGGTAAGCTTGCTAATGTGATGGTGGATTTAAAATATTTGTACTCTGCGAATAATAAGCTCTCGGGTTTGAAAGTTTAGGCACGGTTTTTTTAACAGTGATGTAAATAAGGTATTTTGTTAATAATTATGTATGATACTCAAATCAGGGTATATGACCGAGTTTGTACAAGATCACATTATAATCAAAAAGATGGTTTATCAGATCTTGAAAAGAGAAATCTTTCTATAGGAATGCTCTCAAGTCCGTCGTGGCTAAATTGTGAGAGCCAGTGAAAGAATTAAGTTTTGTGATATTTAGATATACGCCATGCATAGTCATTGATATCTAAAACAGGATATACTATGATAAATTGTTTGGGATTCAAATTTCAATGAGTCAATTGTAAAAGTATACGCTACCCTGGTCTGCAAATAGTCACTTGAATATATTTATATTTCAAAATCCACAGAACAGAAATATGGTGATATATTTACACAATATTTTATAGGCAAGAAAGTAAGGGAAGCTGACAGACTTACAAATAAGGAGGAGGTTGTATATAGATGAAGCTCAAATTGGCGAATTGGAAGGTCAAAGATCTCAAATGAGAATTACTATAATTCAAAACCGTAGATTTCTGTTAGCTTAAATAATTAACTACTAAAGAATGGTGACGTACTGTTTAATGGAGACGTATTAGAAACAATAGAAGTGTAAGTGAGATATGTATAAGAAAATCAGTGCTTGAGGACTTTAAGAACTACGGATCTTTCAATTATATGTGCTCGGACTGTGAGAAAAATATCAGATTTACTAAAAGAAAAGGACACGTGTTAATTTTGTACATGTAGGGTTTCTTAAAAGAATTGTTTATGTAATCAGCTTGTATGGGAATTCCGTCCTTCAAAAAGGTTTAATAGATTTCTAATTTGAATATATAGTCCATGATTCGAAGTCAAATTATAGCTCTCAGCCAGGACAATTAAAACTCAGAAAACCAGGGTTTTTCATGACTAAAAATCATTTTCCCGCAGAAATATCCTATGAAAGATGTTGAAATTTGGACAGTATGTGCGCCTTGGAGTCACAAATCCAACGAATCTAGTTACAGCTTGATTGGTTCAGACTCGAGATAGATATCAATAAAATATAGTCGATTACTCATGAAAACAAAATACAATTTACACATGAAGTTTGAGTTATTAAAGTTTTTGTGGTCAAAGGGATAGTTTGAAGCATTTTGGGTAAATTTGCACTGATGGACTTGTTCCATGATAAAAGAAATCTGTCTAATGATCTAAAATATCTACTTGAATTCCATGTCATGAAAAGTTCAGTTTGACCCTGAATCTTTGTAGCTTTCACAAGTTATTTGAAGCTAAGTTCAAAACAAGGTATTCAGATTGTGAAAAGGTTATTGGTTAAAGGCTTGATGGGATCCAGTTACAAATGAAGGATTCAGGTAAAGGAATAAAGTTTTAGATTTATATGCACTTGTGTGTTAAAGATTGTAATTGATAAAGAAAATTGAATAAGTTGATAAGTTTTGTATTTACAAGTTAGATTTGAATCAAGATTGCAAAAACTGAAATATGGGTATGGATTTGTAATTACATGAGATTGTGTCATTGATGTTGTAAATTGTCATCAATATGATTCCTAACCATATTTTTGATATGCTTATTACAAATAACTTGTGCTTATAACTTTACCTCACTTTGTGCTACACCATCTGATATTCTGCCTTTTCCTATATTAGATTATATTTATATTTTTAACCATATTCTATTTATATACATTTTGGTGAAGCAAACATGAATGGTCATCTTCATGTTTTTCTCTAACTTTATAACGTTGTTGATTTGTTAACTATTTTTTCATTTTCCAAATATCCTTTTTCCTAGTTTTTTAACTCTCCATATTTTTCAAACACACACACACACACACACACACACACACACACACACACACACACACACACACACATATATATATATATATACACACATACATATATATATACATATACACATATATACATACATATACATACACATACATATACACACACACACACACACACACACACACACACACACACACACACACGCACACGCACACACATATATATTAAATATTAAATTTTAAAATCCATAAATTTTATCATTCACATACAATAATTTTTTTTAACATCAACACATAATACAAATCCAACCAAAATTTTAAGAGTTATAAGGATTAAATACCAATAATTATAATATTATGTGCATGATTGACAGTATTAAAAACTCTCAAAACCTTTTCCTTACTATTTTGTCGCCTCTCAAGACCATTAATCATTATAATATGATAAAAATAAGTGTATTAATCCTAACCCTAATGTTAACACAAGATCTAGGGCTATAAATAAACCCCACAAAGAATATGATTTTAAGGGTGAAATGGAATACTATAGTGAGTATTCTCATTATATGCATGTTTGTCTTCAAGACCAACCCAAAAACTTAATAAAAACCCAAGAATAAATTCATGCTCTCAAAAATATTATTCTACAATTGCCATTTTGTAATAAATTAATAAAAAATATCCAAAATGAACTCTTAGTGCCTCATTGCAATAATAGACATTAGGGGAATCACTTCTACCACCACCTATAATGGATATACTAATATTTATTTTCATCTTAAGGTGTTTATTAGTATTTACAATGATTGGCTCAAAACAAACACCTATATAACTACTAAATTACTTTCCAAAACTCTAATGGGTGATGTAGAATGGTATAATCAACTCAATCCTCGATCTATCACCGATTAAGAAAGTTTATTTATTTATTTTGTGATTAATATAATCTAAATAAAATAAAAACTTGAAATTTTAGATTCTTTAACATAAGAAAAAAGATCATACAAATTTTAATCTAAAAACATAGATTGATATTGCACTTACTATATTTAGAAATGATAAAGTAACATAGTAGAGTCATGTTTATATGATTTCTTATTTTATTCATCAAAATCTCTGAAAATGCTCTATAGCTACTTGGATATGGAAATGGGAGCTCAAACCTCACATGTACATTGTCAATAAAGCTTAGACCTTATGGTGATCGATATTATCTAGTTACAAAAAGTAATATCCTTGCTAACTATTTATGTCTATAATGCCTCAAAATGTTATGCTTACAACTGTAAATATCCCTTATGCGTGCACTCTCTCTCAGTCTTGTGTGTTGATACCTATTTTTCTTATCCTTCCTTTGAAACCTTAATTTCAATTTTGACACAACATGATCTTTAAAAAATGGGTTGTAAAAATGTTCCCCAAACACTCCTTGCTAAGTGAATGAACATTTCCTATGTTCCAATACTCTAAATATATCTCAAAATACACATATTTCCACCACCTAAGTGCGTGTGTGTGTGTTTGAAACACAATAAATGGGTTATAATGTAATGCAATATTTTGATTTTGACACTTGACAACATGCAACTTTAATATACATTTGTATTCAAACATAATTGTAGTTTTCATAGGTTTTCATATGTTTATGCCTTTATTATTTTGTCTTAAGATAATTCCAATGTGTCAGGGTCCTACTCCTTAAGAACACAATTGATTACCTTTGTATAAGCAACTAAACACAGAATTAAACCAGAAGTAATATGTAATTAGAATTTAGAAACAACACAGAATATGAGAGACAATACAATCTTGTATTAACACTCTTCAAAAAGGAAATACAATGAAGAAATCACACTTTTCCCACACCTCTTGGGCATACAGTAATTCTCCCGCAAGATTTCTTTCTCTCAATAAATTACAAACCAACTCAAAGACAGAGTTTTTCCCTCCACCAGTCAGCGAAAATCAACCCAATGGTTGTTGTTGCCTACTGCTAGTCCACCAAGTACTCCAAGTACTCCAAGTAGATCTCCTTGATCTTGCACACCTGCAGATCTAATTGATCTTACTTACCATGTAGATCTCCCTGATCTTGCACAACCTGCAGATCAACTGATCTTACACACCTTCAGACAAGCAACCCAATTGTTGTTCTTGCCTTCAAGTTGAGGATCTAAACCTTGTCCTTTATTACAATAAAGCCCCATGGGTCTCTTAAATAGATCCCATACAAACAATAATTAGACTTCCCAATTAAAATAATTAGAAAGGCAGAATCAAGACTAAAATTAGTCTTTACATGCAAACTGATTGTCTGTCTAAAATTAGACCAGTCCTAGAGACGCATGCAAATGCACACACACACAGGTTGTCGATGTTGTTTCCTGTCTGATCGATGTCAGCCGACCCCTAACCGATGTCGGTTACTATGTAACTGAATATGACCGACGTCAGTTACTCTGACACTCAACAACCTCCACCATTTGCATTAGTGAAGCTTTTAGCTGCACAACTTAACAATCTCCCAATTGGAGATAAATAGCTGCACCTATACTTGTACCTGTACATCTTCTAATTTTGTTTCCTAGCTTGTATCCCTCTTCAAGTTTAATCATGAAGACCAACATAAATTGAATGAAGATTCAACTTCTCCTTTGTTCCCAGCTTTGTTAACATTTTTGCAGGGTTCTTATCCTTGCTAGCCACTATGACTGCAACAACCTTTTGCATCGCTAAAATCTAGCTAACCATCATACCACCAACAGTGAACACATATCCTGTGGTGCTTCTTTTGTCATCCAAGTCACCTGCTATATCCGAATCGACATACCCATGTAGAGAAGTGCTTGACCCTACATAGCATAAATCCCTGTTGTTGGTCCCTCTCAGATACCTGAGAATCCACTGAACTGATTTTCAGTGCTCCTTTCTTGGATTGGCCATTAACTTGCTGACAACTCCCACTGCTTGGGTAATATCAGGTCTAGTACTCATGTACTCAACCTCATCATGTGATTTAGGACACTGTTTTATGAACTGTCTAGCCATAGGTGTGATAACCAGTTCTGCATCCTGCATATTGAACCTCTCCACTACCTTATTCACATAATCCTCTGGAGACAAAATCAACCTGTGACTTTCTCTGTCTCCAAAAATACTCATGCTAAAGATTTTCTTTGTTGCTTCCAAATCCTTCATGGCAAACTTCTGAACTAATTTTACCTTTAGCTCAACAATCTCCTACATGTGCGACCCTGCAACAAGCATATACACTACATACAATAATAGAATAATGTAGCTAATATTAACCAACGTGGTAAAATAAATGAAATGGTCACATTGACATTGACTAAAGCCATGCTTTGTCATACACATGTCAAACCTTAAACACCATTGTCCTGCAGCTTACTCAAGACCATATAACCTAGCCTTCTGTCTCACATGTCCATTCTCTCCTTTCTTTAACCTGTAAATCCATTCATCTTTTAGTGCTTTCATCCCGACTAGAAACTCTACCAAATCTCCCATTTGGTTCTCTTTCAAGGAATCAATTTCCTTATTCATGCCATGCTCCCACTGTTTCTTGGATTCTACCTACATTGCCTCTTCAAAACTTCCTGGTTCTTGACCATCAGTGATCAACAAGTAGTGTAAAGAAGGGGAATAACAAATTTGAGGCTTACTTACCCTTTCAGTCCTCCACATGGGTGTTTGAGACTCCTTGACAACTTGCTGTCCACCCAAAATTGGTTCTAATAGTGACCGATCTCGATCACCTCTGGCTGACCTCGGTCTGCACCCAATCAATATCGATTCTTCCTGATCGCCGATGTCGGTTCCCTGACCGATGTCGGTGTCTACCTGCCCGACATCACCACATTTGGTCTACACATGACCAACATCAGTTCCTACCTGATCGACGTCAGTTTTCACCTGACCGACGTCGATAACTGTGTTTTCCTATGAGTGATAATTTTTACCTACGAGATCATTTTGGATCATAACCTTGTCCAAATCAGCACTACCCTGCTCAGAATTATTCATCCTCTTGAGCTGATCTCTGTCCATCATCTTCTCCTTGAAAACCAAGGCTTTCATGTTCTTGTCATTATCAAAAACATCAGATTTCCTCTTTATGCAATACTGTGATCCTCCAATAGAAGCTCCCTTCTTTGTTCACCCAGTTTCAAGAAACCTCAATTTCTTCTGTTGCTTACAGAAATCTCAATCTATGCTTTTCAAACCCGAAAACTTACCATTTGACTTAAGAACATCCATTCCCTTCTCACTCATGTGACCAAGCCTACAGTGCCACATCTTTGCATCTACATCTGAAGTAGATAAAACAGAAGGAGAATCAGTAATACAAGTAGATAGATAAAGTGTACCTACTTTTTTACCTCTTGCTAAAACAAGTGCATGCTTGGAAACTTTCCAAGATTCTACTGTGAGAGTTACTGTGCAACCCTCATCACCCAACTTTCTTACAGAAATCAAATTCCGCTTCAGGACTGGGACATGCTTGACATCCTTCAACACCCATGTGTTGTCATTCTGCAATTTCAGCTGCACTTCCCCTTTGCCAACCATTTGACAAGGCTTACCATCCCCTAAATAAATTTTTCTAAAGTCTCCATGGACATAATCATGAAAAAATTCTCTATTTGGGGTTGCATGGAAAGAGGCACCATAATCTAAAACCCAAGATTCCACTTTATCCAAGGAACATACAAGAGCATCATGTGTAACAATACCTACATCTTTTGCTTCTTCATTTTCTTCATGCTGATCTTCTTTCAACCAACAATCTTTTTTTACATGCCCTTTCTTTCCATAGTTCCAACAGGTTATACCTCCATTTCTGAATTTGGATCTACTGCTTATCTTTGACCTTGATTTCCTTTGCTTGCTCTTCTCTCTTTGCCTTCCCCTGCTTTCAACACTTAAAGCATTACCTAATGATTCCCCTATGCTTTTCCTACAAATTTATTCATTCAAGATTACACTAAAAACATCATCAACTTTCAAGATATTTGAAGCAGACGCAGTATTACTAACTGCCATTACCAAACTATCCCAACTTTCAGGTAAAGAGCATAAGATTAAGAGAGCCTTAATTTCATCATAAAAAACTATATTGACTGAAATTAACTGATTTACTAATCCATGGAAATCACTAAGATAACTATGTATCGATCCACCTTCCTGCATTTGTAAATTAAATAATTGCTTCATAAGAAATACCTTATTCGAAGCTGAGGGTTTTTCATATAAATTTGCCAAAGATTCCATTAACTCTACCATTGTCTTTACCTGTGATAAGTTGGAAATCACAGATGATGCCAGGCTCAACCTTATAGATCCCAGAGCCTTCCGATCAAGAACATTCCATTCTTCATCTTTCATATCTGTGGGCTTGCATGCAACCCCACCCAATGGTATGTACAGATCTTTATGATACAGATAATCTTCTATCTTCATCCTCCATAATTGATAATTCTTGCCATTGAATTTCTCCATTCTTAGCTTACTTTTTTTTGCCATTGCTTTACTCCCACTCAAACAGAAACTCCTGTGAGTGACCTGTAATCAACAAACACTAACCTGCTCTGAACCAGGCTCTGATACCACTTGTCAGGATCCTACTCCTTAAGAGCACAATTGATTACCTTTGTATAAGCAACTAAACACGGAATTAAACTAGAAGTAATATGTAACTAGAATTCAGAAATAGCACAGAATATAAGAGACAATACAATCTTGTATTAACACTCTTCCAAAAAGAAATACAATGAAGAAATCACACTCTTTCCACACCTCTTAGGTGTACATTAATTCTCCCTCAAGAGTTCTTTCTCTCAATCAATTACAAACCAACTCAAACACAGAGTTGTTCCCTCCAGCAGTCAGTGACAATCAACCCAATGGTTTTTGTTGCCTATTGCCAGTCCACGAAGTACTCCAAGTATATCTCTTTGATCTTGCACACCTGCAGATCTAACTGATCTTACTTACCATGTAGATCTCCCTGATCTTGCACAACCTGTAGATCAACTAATCTTACACACCTTGAGACAACCAACCCAATTGTTGTTCTTGCCTTCAAGTTGAGGATCTAATCCTTGTCCTTTATTACAATACAGCCCCATGGGTCTCTTAAATAGATCCCATACAAACAATAATTAGACTTCTCAGTTACAATAATTAGAAACGTAGGCTCAAGACTAAAATTAGTCTTTACATGCAAACTGACTGTCTGTCTAAAATTAGACCAGTTCTGGAGACGCATGCAAACGCACACACACATAGGTTGCCGACGTTGGTTCCTGTCTGACTAATGCCGGCCGACCCCTAACCGATGTCGGTTACTATGTAACTGAATATGACCAACATTGGTTACTCTGACACTCAGCAACCTCCACCATTTGCATCAGTGAAGCTTTTAGCTCCATAACTTAACACAATGGATTTATCAAGCTTGTTAGTACATTGAAAAGATGAGCACTAGATAGTATGAGCTTAGAATTGATTTTTATTTAAATATAAATCTTTTATATTTCCCATTATGACTAACCCAAGAAACATGTCTAGGCTAACCTAATGGAGATATCATAATTTGAAAATTATATATTGAAAGTTCTTAGACACTACTAGTAGAGGCAAACACCTAAAACTATTTGATTATCTATTATACTATCATGGGAGTAGAAACCAATGATTTTGGACATCACAATAGTCTATTTTAGATTATGAAGTGTTCTTTCACATACTAGGGTGTCTTTAATATGTGTATTGTTAAATTGGACTAACCAAGACAAAAGGTGGATAGATGGTTAGGGGAAAGTGTGCACAAAAGTAAAATGTATACGTACAAGTCCAAGTATGCCCAAGTGTACCAAAGTTGATGTTTACAATTGATTAATACCAAAATTAGGTGTCTAAAAATTCTTTATTTTTAGTCTAGTATTGAAAACTATATATTAAAAATATAAAATAAGAAATTCATTACTTGTGTTCAACTACACTTGGTGTTAATAAGGACCCAAATATCTCACTCTCTCCATGTACAAAATACAAAGAAACATGTATATATCAATGTCCAATCATGAGCAAAATATAAAATAATATAGATCATTAAATTACTTGAAATTGAAAAGTTAAGGAATGAATATACTTATTGGTACATGAACCAAGCTACCATTTATTGAACTCATTTAGATAATGTCATGGGTTGATTCTAATGCAAGGAGAAGTAACAACAAAATTCATGTATTAAGGAGTGTTAATGCCTCAATTACCATTGGAAAAGGAGAAGTTATATAAATTGAGCACCACCAAAACCTCAACTACATTACTTTAAATATCACCATAACTCTTTTTTGAACCCTAAAATGGGTTCGTATGTAAAGGTGAAACCTCAAAATAAGATCGTATGTAAATTTAAACTCCCAACCAACCATTGTGGATGCATTTTAGATACAAATTTATTATGTAGTTTCATCATTCCCCTTCAATAAACAACATATAAATAGAAAAATGTTGGTATGAATAACATTCATGCCCCAAATTTTATCCATTAGTACATCAAAATATAATATAATGGCATAATTTATCTACCAATCTGTTTAATCTCATAAATCTATAAACTGTGTCCAATCTAACCTATATAATGTGTCTCAAATTATCATAGAATACTTAAATTTTTCTCACAGTTATTTACAATATTCTATTTATGTTTTTCATATGTCTCAAACTCCATCACATAATCTAAACCAAAGAATAAACTATTTGTCTATCATGGCATGGATCTATAAACCAAGCCCACTATATGTACCCTTTTTATATGAGGGATGAAGTTTACAAGTTACTCATCTTAAAATAAAAAATTGTGTGCACCAATTATTATATATAAGAATCTAACATGTAAATTATATATACATAGATGATAATATATGCCATCATATAGATATTTGAACATTCAATCAAGTATGAAACATGCAGTGCAATGAAATGGGCATACAAGTATCATGTCAAGTAGATATAAAAATTAGATATGAAATAATAATTAATCCAATAGATGCATGATATAAATCAATATATCACACACAATATAAGTATGTGTGATAGGAATCATGTCACCAAGCACAATAATATTAATATATGTATCCATACACAAATATATGCCCACAATATCTTGATCATGAATCATAAAATTGATCAAGATATGATTATGAAACTACTCTAACCTAACTATAACACCATATACATGGCATGAACTAAAGAATCATCTAACACAACTAAATCAAAATGTGACAAGACATAATGAATGTTTTTGTAGAACATATAATATAACACACACAAATGATCACATAATGTAATAATCATCATCATCAACCATGCATGGAATAAATAATTTTATTCTACGTAATCAATGTCATCATTCAACATATAAAATAATAATATAAACATGAAATATCACTCTATAAAGTAGATGCAAGAACAAGCCATGTGTAATAGTATATTATGATTAATGGGTTAGTATAGAAAATATAACTTCATAAGTGTGTAAATATATCCCCAATTTAGGCATTCTCATAATTTATAAAAATTTCTCCTCATTATTAATAATATCATGCATTTGTATGTCCATGTATCATATCTAACATGTATGTCTTGCATCTCACTCATGTATACCATGAAAAACATATGCATAGAAAATAGATAAATAATTCACCATGTATTTGATAAATAACATCAATCAATCATGTATACTATCAAATCATGTCATGCATACTGTATTTAAAGGCTATTATGACCTATAACTATCCTCTTTATGTGAATAGACTAGGATATAAACAAATTCAAGAGAGGGTAAGGACAAAGAATAATCATAGACCTAGCAGAGTGTGAATCACACTCAAATTTAAAGAGGATAGGGTTGTAAAACCTATGCCTAAGTGTTGAAAATATTGTCATTGATGGAAAAGGTCTATAATTATTGGTGATAAAGGCCCCATTACATTTAATGGTGTTTTTAATATTCATATCTTGAATAATATGTGTTAATATTTATTTAATATTAACGAATATATTTTTGGTTGCATAGAAGTCAAAAGAGGGCCCATGGAGAAGTCAAAGAGTCACGGGGTAAAAGACAAAAAAGGAATGGGGCACATTTTCTCATGAAGAGTCATCTTCATGAATTCCAAGAGTCACCATGTGAAGACAAAAGAGGGTATGGCACATTTTTCCATGAAGAGACACTTTGAGGAATACGAAAAGTCACCAAGATAAAGACAAAATAAAAAAGGATGCATTTTCTTATGAAGGTTCACCATATGACTTTTCAAATGCAAAGATACGAAGGGTCATGCAAGTTTGTCACCATTTTCCATGAGGATTGAACGGTCACAAAGGGTGAATGCCAAAGGTCATTTGGAAAGCTATAAATAAAGGCTTGAGAAGCCATTTGTAATATGCAAGAGAGTGCACGGTTTGTTTTTGTTTTTATTTTTGAAGAGAAAAAAACATGAGATATTGTAGAGTTCTATCATTCGTTGCGTAAGCAATATTGAGAGATAATTGTGTTTTATACACAAGAGGGGTTGGTGCTCCTATGGGTTGGTTCTCACAAATCTTTACAAGGGGTTGGCACACCTGTGGGTTAGTGCTCACAAATAGTTGCTGTGTTGGTGCTTGGCAAATGGGTTGGTGCTCTTGCAAGTTGGTTCTTGCAAACTTTATAATTTGAGTTGGTGCTCATTCATATACTTGATATTGTTCTATGTGGTTTTTCACACTTTTGGTTTCTATGTAAACATCTCTCTCTCTCTCTCTCTCTCTCTCTCTCTCTCTCTCTCTCTCTCTCTCTCTCTCTCTCTCTCTCTCTCTCTCTCTCTCTCTCTCTCTCTCGTGTGGTGCATATTATTATTTCAATTTTGTTTCATATCTTGAATGTGTGATTAAGTTTTTAAAGAAAAGAAATCAGATTAAGTAAAAGATATATAATATATTGATTCACCCCCCCTCTTAGTATATTTTATGCTAACAATTAGTATCAGAGCAGGTTCGTTTTGAAAAAGTTTTACAGCTTGAAGGTAGATCGGGAAAGCACGATGGCTAGATCACATGAAGGTTTTTATACAAATAAGGAACCTTTGTTTGATGGGACAAATTATACTTTTTGGAGCATAAGGATGAAGACTTATTTGATGGCCCTTGGATTCAATATTTGGCAAGCAGTGGTGGAGGAATATGAAGAGCCACAAACACTTGTAACTACTCTGGTAGAAAAGAAGGCAAGTGAAAATAATCCTAAAGATTTAAATGTTATTTTATGTGGTTTATGTGAATCAGAATTTGTTAAAGTTATGCAATATAAATCTACTCATGAAAATTGGGTAAAACTTGAAAATATTTACAAAGGTGATGTAAATGTTTAGCAAGCTAAGCTTCAAACTTTAAAAAGACATTTTGAGAGTTTGAAGATGGAAGAGGAAGAAAATATAGAAAGTTATCTTTATGAGTTGATCAAATAGTTAATTAGATTCAAGGTCTTGGAGAAAATTTAGAATAATCAATTATGGTTCAAATTTTTTTGAGATCTCTACCATTGAAATATGATGCAAAAATGTCATCAATTGAAGAGATGAAGAATTTAGCTAAGCTAAAGATGGATGAAATACATGGTATTCTTATGGCATATGAGATGTGGACCGAACAAGAAAAACCCTCAAAGATAAAATCTACATTCAAGACATCAAATAAATAGAAGGTTAAGATTCGAGAAGCAAGTGACATTTCTAGCGATGATGAAGATGATAATGGAGCTCTATTCATTTGTAATCCGAAAAAAGGCACAGGTAAATATCAAGGAAAATTACCTTTTAAATTTTTTAATTGTGGAAAGATTAGACATTTTGAAGCTAAGTGATTAGATAAAGGTAATGGTGACAATGAAGAAGGAAAGTCTACATACAAGAAGAATTTCAAAGAAAAATTCAAGAAGGGATTCGAGAAAAAGAGTTTGTATTCAAAAGATCCTAGCTCAGCTGAAGATAATGGTGTTAGTGACTCAAAAGAAGAAGATTCTATTCATGGCCACACATGAAGATGCTTCTGAAAACAAAAGTATAGATGATCAAGAAGAATAATAGGATGAAGCTGAAGTGAATATGGAAGGAGAGCTCATTTTTGCCTTAGAAGACTTAAAAGCTCTTGAGAAGAAGAATCGAAGATTAAAGCTCCAGATCAAGAAAAATGAAAAGGAGTCAAAAGAAACAATTGAAGATCTACAACGACACTTTGAAGAAGCCAAGAAGAATGAAAAATATCTAATGGCACAGTTGCAAAAAGTAAGTAAAGAATGTTGAAAGTATGTTTTTAAAATTACTTCTTTTTTATCAGATTTTGAGAAAATAAATAAAGCAATCAATGATAAAGAAATGAATGATTCAAAATTTAAGAATATCACTAATATGTTAAATAAGATATTAGAAATTCAAAGATCAATGTCAGATAAGATAGGTATCATATTTAAAAAAGAGAAAGGGGAGGCCACTACTTTCATAGACAAGGAAAAAGAAAAGAGCTATGTTGAAGCTCTTATAAAAGAGAAAATCAAAAGGGAATAAATTAAGAATACAGAGGACATATCAAACAAATAAGGTTAGAAAGAACAAAGCTACAAAAGGAAATTAGGTTAGAGATACATAAACAGGTCCTATTTTTATTGTAATGGATATGGTCATAAGAAAATAGAATGTCAAAAAAGGGCTAACAATTTCAGAAATAAGGAAAAAGAAAGTCATGCAAAAGCCACAACTCTTTTGCTCCTATATCAGGCTTTAATGAAGAGGCCATAATATGTTATAAGTAAAACAACTTTAGACACATATCTTGGTACTGTAGAAGTGTGTTTGAGTCAATCAAGAAGGACCAGAGTTTCAAGGCTCTATTTATTAAGAAGAAAGTTTAGATAGGTTCATGGTAGAAGAAACAACTTAAAAAATCTATGTTGGTGTAGACAGCTTTGCATGAAATAAATGAAGAAAAGCTATGGTTCGTTAATAGTGGATTTTTGAGGCACATGATAAGAGATAAAAGTAAGTTCATAACCTTGAAGAAGATCAATGGTGGCATAATGAAATTTGAAGATAATACTATTGCCATAATTGTTGGAAAAGGTACACTAAGTTTGGATAATGGTAGAACTAAATATGAAAATATTTTGTATGTAGAAGGTCTTAAGCATAATATTTTGAGTGTAAGTCAAATATGTGATTATGAGCACACACTAAGATTTTATGTAGAAGGTTTTGAAATTAGGAGAAAAGATTCAGATGAGTTGGTTACAGATGCTCAGAGAACATGTAATAATTTGTATATGCTATTAGACATCAAAGATCAAAGATGTTGTTTGAGTCAGATTGAATAAAGTTGGCTATGACACAAGAGAATGGGACACATAAATTTTGACAATATTATCAACATCAGCAAGAAGCAAGTTGTCAAAAATAATCCAAAGATTACAAATCAATCTGACATGATTTGTGAACCTTGCCAATATAGGAAGCAGGCCAGAAGGTAGTTCAAAAAAAAAGAGTACTCAACCACTCAGATGCTAGAGCTTGTTCACATTGATCTTTGCGGACCTATGAGAACTCAAAGTACTCAAGATGAGAAATATTTCATGTTCCTTATTGATGATTTTTCACGTATGACTTGGGTAATATTTTTAAAGAAAAAATTAGAATCTTTCAGACATTTCAAAGCATTCAAAGCATTAGTTGAGAATGAAACTAGTTTGAAGTTTAAGTGTCTAAGATCAGATCAAGGAAGAGAATTCATGTCAGATCAGTTTATTAAGTTTTGTGAAGACCATAGAATAAAGAAACATTATTCAACAGCTATAACTCCACAACAAAATGGAGTAGTTGAGTGGAGAAACATAATAGTTCAAGAGATGGTGAGGACAATACTAAATGAAACCAAGATACCAAATAAATATTGGATAGAGGTAGTTGCTACAGTAGTGCATATTTAGAATAGAGCATTATTGAGAGTTAATAGTGATAAAACTCCTTATGAGCTATGAAAAGACAAACCAGTAATATTTGATTATTTTAGAGTTTTTAGTAGCAGATGCCTCATAAAGAGAACTGATGAAAAAATTGGTAAGTTTGAATATAGAGCATATAAAGGTATATTTCTTGGTTATTCTTGTAAAAGTAAAGCTTATAAATGTTATAACAAAATAACCAAGAAAATTGTTGAAAGTGCAAGTGTCAGGATAGAAGAAGATGAAACACAAAGAATCAATGATTTACTAGACATTCCCAAAATCATTAAAGAGGAAGATTTTGAATAATCAGATGAAGATGAGAAGAAGGAGAAAAAGGACACCAAAATCCCATCCAAATATGTCAAGAGAAATCATAATGAAAGTGACTTAATTAGGGACATATATGAAGGAATGTATACTAGAAAAATGATGGTAAGTGAATTTGAGCAAGTTAATTTCTCTTTGTTATCCAAAATTTAGCCTATTTTTTTTTCAAAAGTTAGACATGATAAGCATTGGGTTAAGGTAATGGATGAATAATTAAATTAGATAGAAAAGAATGATACTAGGAAATTAGTGCCTACAATAAAAGATCGTAATGTGATAGGAACAAAATGGGTTTATAGAAATAATTTGAATGAAAATGAAGAAGTGACCAGGAATAAAGCAAGATTAGTATGTAAAATATATGCTCAGATTAAGGGAATAGATTTTGAAAAAACTTTTGCACCAGTGGCAAGGCTAGAGGCTATTAGAATATTTTTTGCATATGCAGTGTTTAAAAATTTCAAAGTGTTTCAAATGGACGTCAAATTTTCCTTCCTAAATGGGAATATAGAAGAAGAGGTCTACATTGAGCAGCCTAAGGGATTTATTCTCTCAAATATTAGTACCCATGTATGCATATTGAAGAAAGCACTATATGGATTGAAACAAACTCCCAGATCTTGGTATGCAATACTTGTTAAGGACCTGTAAGATCAAGGTTTCAAGAAAAGATTTGTTGATAGTAATCTCTACATCAAAATAGAAGGTGAGCATCAATTGATTATTGTGGTATATGTTGATGACATAATTTTTCAAGGAAACATTGAAAAGATGACAAATTTTTTTCTGATAATATGCAATAAGAATTTGATATGTTTATGCTTGGAGAATTGTCATTTTTCTTAGGATTGCAAATATTTTAGTCAGATAAGAGAATTTTCATATCTCAAAGTAAATATGTCAAGAAAATATTGAATAAATTTGGTTTTGAGGATTTTGCACTAGTTGGCACACCAATGTGTATAGAAAATAAGGTGAGCAAGGACGAAGATTCACCTATTGTAGATCAATATTTGTAGACATCTATGATTGGTAGTCTTTTATATTTGATAGCATCAAGGCCAAAAATAATGCATGCAATAGGTATGGTTGTAAGATATCAGTTAGCTCCAAAAGATAGCCATGTTCAGTTGGTGAAGAGAATATTCAAATATATCAAAGGGACATTAGCTTATGAAATATGGTATCCCACAGGAAGAAATTTCACTTTACTCACTTATACAGATTCAAATTGGGCATGTTGCTTGGATGATAGAAAAAGTACAACTGGAGGATATTTCTTTCTTGGTGATAGATTAGTATCATGGCTAAGTAAAAATTAGAATTCAGTATCACTTTCTATAGTTGAATTAGAATATATTCTAGAAGTATTATGTTGTACTCAATTGCTTTAGATGAAGTAAATTTTGGAATATACCAAGGTAAAATATGATGAACCTATTTCTATTTTTGTGAAAAAATAAGTGCTATTAATATTTCAAAGAATCTAGTGATGCATTCAAGAACAAAACATATTCCCATTAAATATCACTTCTTCAGAGAGCAAGTTGCAGATCAATAGGTTAAGATGGAGTATATCAGTACTACAGAGTAGATTGTAGATATTTTCATAAAGACACTACCAAAAGACACATTTGAGTCTCTGTGAGAGAAGTTGGGAGTAATTTATTTTACTTTCTACCATTAAGGTTCAAAATCAGTTGAGGGGGAGCTAAGTGTTAGCTCTAGGTATGTCCTTTTCCATTGATGTCAAAGGGGGAGAAGAATAAAACTAAGTACAGGTACAAGTGTAGAAATAGAGACAGGAAAGAGGTACCTGTTGCTATGATAAGAGGGAGTTATTATATATTTTTCAAATGGTAGTATGTGCAGGTTTTATGATGTGGTAATTTCATTTTGAGGTTGCAATCAATGACAAAGGGGGAGATTATTATAAATATTTCAATTTATGTCAAAGATCTAGCATTATTGGTGATACAGGCTCCATTTCTTTTAATGGTGTTTTTAATATTCATATCTTTGCTAACGTATGTTAATATTTATTTAATATTAATGAATATATTTTTGGTTGCATATAAGTCAAAAGAAGGCCCATAGAGAAGTCAAAGAGTCATGGGGTAAAAGACAAAAGAGGAATGGGATGCATTTTCTCATGAAGAGTCACATTGAAAAATTTCAAGAGTCACCATGTGAAGACAAAAGAGGGTATGACACATTTTTCCATGAAGGGACACTTTGAGGAATATGAAAAGTCACCAAGGTAAAAAAAAAGAGGAAAGGATGCATTTTATTATGAAGGGTCACCATACGACTTTTCAAATGCAAGGATATGAAGGGTCATGCAAGTTTGGCACCATTTTCCATGAGGATTGAAGGGTCACAAAGGGTGAATTCCAAAGGTCATTTGGAGAGCTATAAACAAAGGCTTGAGAAGCCATTTTTAATATGCAAGAGAGTGCATGGTTTGTATTTGTTTTTGAAGAGAGAAAAGTAAGAGATATTGTAGAGTTCTATCATTTGTTGAGCAAGCAACATTGAGAGATAGTTGTGTTTTATACACAAGAGAGGTTGGTGCTCCTATGGGTTGGTGCTCACAAATAGTTGTTGTTTTGGTGCTTGACAAAGGGGTTGGTGATATTTCATGTTTTTTCTTATGAAATTTGTTCTCTCTCTCTCTCTCTCTCTCTCTCTCTCTCTCTCTCTCTCTCTCTCTCTCTCTCTCTCTCTCTCTCTCTCTCTCTCATGTGGTGCATATTATTGTTTCATTTTTATTGCATATCTTTAATGTTTGATTAAGTGGTTAAAGAAAATAAATCAGATTAAGTAAAAGATATATAATATACTAGTCCACCTCCACCCCCCCTCCCTGCACTTAGTATATTTTGTGCTTAACACTAGGATATGGGGTATAGAACTCACTAGATCTCAAGATAGATAAGTGATTTTAATAATGATAACAAAGGGGATGTATCATTGATATAATAAGGATACAAAATTTAAGGATGTGATGAACAAGGGAAACCTAGATCAAAGATCATTGCAAATACTAAACTAATAATAAGGTAAGTGGTGTAATGGTCAACTGATGGGTGTTATATTTGACCTAATGTGATAAATGGAAATCCTAAGTAGCCCTATAAATATAATAGCTTATTTATTATAATGAAGAGAATTAGACAATATAAACAACACATTCACTACAACAATAATAAAATCATATATATCTACTAAGTAAATAAACGAAAGATAGTAGAGATAGAGATACTTACCATTGGGTAAAATTTTTGGCACATCAATCTCCCCCTTAAGCTCAATGGATATTTTCAAAATGTGTTTTAGGTTGAAGACCTCAAATGGAAATAATAATACATATATATCATTATTTGAAGACTAAAAATATTGGGACACCTCCTTTGTATATCTCCTCTTATTTGGTTTATAAGACTATAAGTAAGTCTAGACCTCTAAGATAAGACTCTAAACTCTTAATTCTGATTTTAATACTTTTGAACATAAATTTAAATATAATTAGAGTAAATAAATGTTTTAATGTTTGGGAATGATAATATGACCTCTATTTATATGTTTCCAATACCTAAAACCAAACCTAAACTCTAATTTTATAGTATCATCCAAGCCAATACAATAAAAAAGATGTCAACTAAGACATAATTGTAATGGTGAAATGATACATTACAACTAATAGGGACATGAAACATAATTAAATTGACCCAGATAATATAATATAGGGAAATACTACCATGAAATAGATTATATCTACCTAGCCAATAAAGTAAATATATAGGATGGCTAGCAAGACTAAATATAAAGTAGATGGAGAGGTAAGATGGAAATAGAATCAGAGGAGGTTAGACTTATCCTAATAAAGGTTTGATAGAATAGTATGTAATAATCTATATTAATGTACCATGATATGATCCCAAACCATTCTTGATTCACCCTTTAAGGCATGCATTCAAGGAGATTAATGCATCGAAAAGAACCTACAAGAAAAATTGTTAGTCAAGTGATAAATAAAAAATTAAAGAATCCACATATAGCCTTATCAAATTCATCAATCAAGAGAACATCCTCATCTAGAAGAGTATCTTAAATGCGTCACTGAGCTAGTATAGGTTTAGCAACAAGTTGATTGGTGATCACTTGGCCTTTAACTATTTTTTTAATAATAGTCCTAAGGTCAAATTCCATCAAGGGTACCATCCACTTTTAAATTTTATCTCTAGGTAAGAAAGCCTTAGAGAATAAATGGTGAAGAGGGTATGAATGCATTAGTGGTCTAATAAAGCATGTAATGTCAAAGCATTTTAGTATAAAGGAAAATTTTGAGGAAGTCACACTCCACCTTAGTGTATGAATTCTCATAATATATCAAAGCATAGTTACTGTAGTATACAACATATTAGTTTTTGGACTCATCTTGTTATGCAATAATTTACCAAACTAAGATAAGGTTACATGATGTGTACAAGATGATAGGGAAATCACATAAATGTGGTGGTAAAGTAGGAGATTGAATTAGGTATTTATTCATGTTTTCAAAGGCTTTTTGACAAACATCATTCCACTCATCTTAACACTTTTCTTGAGAAGATAGTTTATTGAATGTGTATGGTGATCCAACTCAGGACCAAATCTATGGATCTCTTTGAGTTTACCAAGATAAGTGTAGATGTCATGAATGGATCAAGCTATATACGTGTCAAGAAGAAATTTGATCTTAAATTTATCAATGTCAATCCCTTATTGTGAAAACAATAATCCTAAAAATAATTTAGAGGTAACACCAAATACACACTTATTAAGATTAAGATTAACTTTATATTTAATAAGGCGATCAAATATGATAGCTAAGTCATGAAAACTATTTTCCCATGCTTAGATTTGAATATAATATACTCCATATATGTTTGGCTATTTTATGAATTATATTATGAAATATGTGGGTCATTGCACATTGGTAAGTTACCCCAACATTTTTAAGGAAAAATGCATCTTAATGTAGTAATATATGGCCCACTAGTTACTAAATATATTATAATGTTGATCTTTAGTAGTGATGTGAATATTATTGTACACCAAAAAACCATTAATCATGGAAAGCATATTATATCCAACTATGAAATCAACAACGACATTGTTACACCCTTAACCTATAGTGCATCTAGGGATATGTATGGATGACATATGGCTTACACACCTTCATATTATCTTATTGCATTTCTCTATGTTTTTAGTATGGTTTGGCCTATGGAATAACCTTTTCTAAGTGGAGTACATATAGGAGGTAGTGATTAGTAATTTAGCATCATATTATGAATTTTTTTCTTATTGCATTATTGTGGAGGTTTCCCCTTGAAGTGGTTCAGTCATAATATTCAAGTATTTTTCTCTTTCAACAATTATTTTTGTGGATATAATTATTTTGGTCTTAATTATGTGATATATAATTATATTGATATGAATCATCTAATTATTTTCATTACAAGTGATATCATAGCTTCGATTTGGGCAAGTTTTTATGAGGCAAATTTTTTTCAGATCTAACATCTTGAGCACTAGAAGGCTAAAAAAACATAACTTGTCATTCAAGAGAAATTAATTTTTTTCATCTCCATAGTTTTATTCAAATTATTAGTTGTTGGATTCATCTCTATGTGATGATTACAATGATATATTCTACTAGTATAGTTATTGGGTTGAAAATTTTCACCCTTGTGCACATTAGTAGTCATTAGATTCATATTGATGAGGAAATCATAAAGATATCATTTTATAAAACCTTTTTTTCCAAATCATAAACCTCTTAGGGTTTGTGTATGGTAAGTCCTAACACTTATGGTTGCAAAAAAGGGTGAGAAATGCCTAAAACTCCTCACAAATATGACACAGAGTTAGAAACTTTTGGTATAAGTATTTTAGAGGTAGTGTTGACCAGTTTTGACCCCTTAGTCAAAAAGAGGTCAACCCATATAGTTTGAAAAAAATTCATAGGGTTTTACCAATCTTGTAGATAGTCACTTTGGTCTTGTAATGGTCAAATAAATCATTGATTAGTATTGTTTAAGGTTTAGACTCTTTATGTACTTGTATTGTCTTCAAAGGTCATTCATGAGATAATTTTATTTGTAATGTATATTCAAGGTCATATCATTTTGATGATTAATTATATGAGGTTTAGTTATGTCTTAGAAGTCACCTAGTCATGTATTAGTATTATACCATGTTTATCATGCACGCCAAGGCCTTTAAGTCACTTTCTAATCCAATTTGACGAATTGTACGTACTCTTATCAAGGAAAAGCACTTAAATAAATGTTTTAACATACATGGTGTTAGAAGGTGGTTAGAGAATGGTCAGATTCAGATAAATTTATAGTCCAATGCCGAAAGATAAATAATCATTCAAAAGGTTGTAATTTTAAGTCACTTATATGGCTAGGAAGATCCACCTTTAGGTGAAAGTGTAAGTAAGAGTTTATTTTAAACTTATTTAGGTCATTCACATTAAAAATGAACTTTCACAAGTGTTGAGAGGTCAAGAGATGTAGATAATCAGTCAAAAGCATAGTCAAGCTCTTCACAAGCTCAAGAAGGCTAGAATTTTATGTTTGTTTCATGAAATTATAGAGAAATTGAGTTAAATGATTATATGAATAAGAATTAACCATAATGTGATTTAAATTCATGAAAATATTTTAGGTTTTAAGGGTTTGAGATGTATGAACCATCACTAACAAGATAGGTAATCAGAAACACCTAGTAAACCCCACAAGGTCATGTTTTACACTAGTTTCATGAATTTTGGATCTCATTGAAGCATGATGAGTTTTTTTATAAGGTGTTTATATTTATGCACAACCATTCCACATCTATTTATATTATACTCACATGCATGAGCAATCGGGAATTAAGAGGAGCCTCCATGAAGGATATGTCATAGGTTTACATTTTGAAGTTTTAGATGAGTTAATAAGTTTCATGCATATAGGTGACAATTTAATGATTTACACCATATTTAAATTCCATTAAAAACTCTCCAACATGACTTGATATTATGTACCAATCCTCCAAGTGGCATTCATACTCCTATCTTGAAGACTATGTTATGGGGTTACCTATAAAAATGAAGTAAAAATTCTTATCTTCAATGTTTAGAGTGATATGAATATCATGACCTATCAATAGAGGTAATGAATTAATGGATAAATTATCTCAATCTCAAAGATATTAAACTTGCACCATGTGAAGGCCTAAAACATAAAAATGCATACCTACAGGTCTATAGACCTATAGGTCTCTTTTCATGAGAAACATATTGAAATGTGTACTAAGAACTAAGGTTTAATTATATAAAAGGTGAGGTGAATATATTTTTTTCACACTTGGTGAAGTATAAGACTAGTATAGAAGGTGTGACTTCAAGACTTAATGCTCAAGACACCTAAACACCACCTACATGAAGAATAACAAGCTTGAATAGTTTTAGGATTTGAGTTAGCATGGAGAATGTTTGAAAATGTACATGTGAGATGAAATAACAAAGGGGATATATTCAGAATCTAACCTCTCATAATTCTCTCATTGGATGACTAAATGCAATGAGAAATTGAAAAACCTAAACAAGTATGTTATAGACATAATAAAAAAATAACATATATGTATGGTCAAGCTGAGGATGCAAGGTCTTGAAAAGGTTACATAGATTCAAAGGAAGAAACTAAACTCAAAAAATTTTGATGAAAATAATTTATATGATTAGTGACTTGTATAATGAGGTTTTAAACTCTAAAATGTAATCAAAACCCCAAGTGACTACCCACAAGATTACCTAGTAACTCAAGTTAGATTTCAAATTTGAGGAAAAGATGTAGTATATAATAATGGAATTAGAGTTTAGATGATAAAAAGGATGAAAAAATTAACTATAATTCAAATAATACCTAAATAAAGGTCATAGAGGAGATTATCAAAATAGTTACTCTAAACCATGCAATCACTCAGTCAAGTGCTTCTACAAGCCTACCTACCTACATGAAGGATGCCTACATGGTTTGAGAGACAAGAGGTATATAGGAAGAATAAAATATCTTATAAGTGATTATTTTATGTTATATTTAACCTACATTATCTCCAAGGTCAATAAAAATAGTGTCAAGCTTGATAGATTTGTTTAGGCCTAGTAAGCCTAAGACCAAACACATAGGCCTCTGTGTATAGTCATGAAAAAAGTGGTTTTTCTAGGTTATAGTGAGAAAATTATGGAACTAAGAAGTATATAATGATGGTAAAAAATCTAGAGTGTTATTCATAAGTAGAGGAAGACAAGTAAAGTGATCATTTGGCCTATAAAACCTTCTCGAGCCCTTCCAAGTGCATAGTTGCAGTTCAAGACCAAGGTTCTATTACTCAGTGTAACCCTCACCTTGTGCATTGGGTGTAATGGTTTTTAGGGGTCTTGAAAGGGTATATATACTCTAATATTATAGAATCAGATATTGGTTTAGGTCTTTAACCTTTATGAATAATGTTTAAAACTGTAGACCACTCTCTAATGGTATAGTAGAGACCCAAAGAGCACTTTCTCAAGATCATATATATATGGAATAATTTCATGGGAACATAATCACATAGGGGTAGTTTAATACACTTTTTCACATAAATTTTATGTCATTGGTTTAGGAGTTAATGCCCTAGGGTTTATGAATAATCTTTAAGAACTTGAACTACTTTAAACCCTCATAAAACCCTAATAGGAACCTAATATGAGAGATTAGATTCCAAGGTGCCTAAAATTATTTGTATTTATATTTAGACCACTTGGAAACCATCTAAAAATCTATTAATAGTATCACCATGACACTTGTTTGTGCTTGCACATGTATGGACATAATAAATGTTATGCTTTTGTAAGGATTTGAGCTCAAAATAAGGTATTTAACCTTATGGATAGATGAAAACCATTGGTTAAGATGCATTAAGGTTCCTTTAAATCATCAGGTCAAATAATCCATACATTTCACCCCAAAAGTGATCCTATAAGTCTGATTTTTGAAGGTAGTTTGAAAAAAGCTTGTGAAAGGCTAGTTTTTTTGGGCATTTCATGGGTCACATATCTACACAAGGTCTTAGAAGCCAAAATTTGGCATGGAGCATATTCATAAGGTATAAAAATTAAATCAAACATTTAATATAATTTTTACATGCGTGGGAGGTTTTTGGAGTAAAATATTAGTTTTTAGGCCTAGAGACCTAATTGAGGCCTAATTAGAAAGAAAAATCAGGTGATTAAACACACTTTCACTTAGATTTAGGTCATAAAATTTTAAATGGAGATGTAAAAAAATATTGGGTACTTAATATTATTCATATTTTCCCAGTATAATATGTACATTCTTCCACACAAGGAGCTTTATGTGTTTTTAGGGCTATAAGAAATTGGGAGAAAATGCAAGCTTTGGGTGAAAATGAGATCTTTGGGAGAATTTGATAGATCCAAATGGGTTTATTAAAATATCTTATGATTTATATAATAATTCCATGGAAATATATTACATCCCTAAATGTGGAGTCAATATTTAATGCTTTCAAGCAAGTAGAAGCATACTGGAACTAGTGGGCTTCAAGACACCTAAGAGAGATTATTATCACTTCAATGTCATCATAAGAGGTCTTCAAACTGATGAAAGGTTTAAATTAGGTCATAAGGAGTTTTTTGAGGTTTTTAATGTGTACCAAGGTGTTAATAAATGTTGATGAGATAATAGAGGGAGTTTTAGGGATGATTGTATAATAAGGAAAATGAATGGTCTCTTGTGCCACTTTGAAGAAGCAATCATAAGAAGATATCAAAACATGTCAAGAATAATGTTATGAATACGTCTAATACATTTTACATATTTTAATTATCTTATGAATATTTACCTTTGTCCTTGGCTCTCTCCAATTCCTCTTTTCTCTCTCTTCCTCATTATCCATTTGCATTTCCTCTTTTGGCATTGTAACACATCCACATATTGGTATGGTGAATCCCTACTAAATTGAATACTAATTTTCCTTTGGAATAAAGATTCAAACTATTTTTAGATTTTTCAATTCTTTCATAATTGTATGAATTATTTTTTTTGATGAGTGATAAGTGATGGTTCTCTTTTCTTACATTCATCTATCTCTTTTATGCTTTATGTGAGAAATCTAATTTCTACTAGGTCATATATTATGTAAATGGAAAAATGGTACTATTTTAAGGGTAAATAGGATTTTTATTACCTTTTATTAGGACTATTATTCATCCACATTTAAATCTACATTACATTCTACCTTCATATTAAAGCATTTTTTAGGAGAACCTTGACTTTTGAGATCAATTTTGTAGTTATTTACCATAGTGCAGGTTCAAGTAGGTTATGGAGTTTACATTGGTACATCACCTCCATTATAATAGTTTTTAATGTCATTCTATCCATTTTACTTTAAATAAAGTATGTTAGAGATTAGTTTTAGGTGTTGTACATGGGAGCTATCCCATAATCTAGAGATTAACCTCTTAGAACTGTTACCCACAACATATGAGGTGTTTCCATGTTATTCCAAATTTGAGGAGGCTTTAGTATCCCTCCTTAGGGTGAATTTTTTTGTGATAACATGTATTTAAACAAATTCAGTTAGATTTGTATGGTATGGTGTAGAAATATGATCTTGATACAGTTAAAGGGGACCTCATAGGGCTAACAGGGGACCTGAATAGCTTTTGAGATCAGTTATAACAAATCATTAGGAAAATAGCAAACTTTTCAGCTCAATAATTTTAAAATAACCCTACACCACTTTATTTTGGTTATTATCCTCCAAAAAATCACAATGCCAACCATTGTATGAATCCATTATTTCCAAAAGTGGACTTATGCAAGTTTGATGATAATGATCCACTCACATATTACTCAAATTGAAAAATTATTTTATCTACATCAGACTCCCTATTCACAAAATGTGGTCATGGCCTCTCTATATCTAAAACCCAAGAAATTTATTTTTATTATTGTTTGTGTTCTCAAAATAAAAATAAGGGTCTTTTAGTTTCTTGTTCTATATTTTTTGAAGATTTACGACTCCACTATCACAACAATATCTTAGAAAACTACTTCGGCCAACTAGCCTAGTTGCACCAAATTGGGACAATAAAGGATTACATTTATCAATTTCATAATATCTCCTTACATGTGGTAGACATCATTAATGAAAATCTAACTAGCCTATTTTTGGGTGGCCTCAAAGATAACATCCAATTGGAGGTTTTCATGTTTCATCCTAGTAATGTATCTGAAGCCATACCAAGGGCACATTTGGCTAAGGAAAAAGAGTTGATCAAACAAATACCTTCACTAGTGTGCATGAACACGCCTTCCCAACACCATCATTTCCATATCCTACTAGATTGATACTTTATAAAGTTGAAGAAAAGCATGCAAAATGTTTATGTTTTGGATGTGATAGAAAATGGAGAAAAGGACATCAATATGCTAAAAATAAATTGTTTTAAATTGAAGGTACCAATGAGGAGGAGGAAGATGATGAAGCTTCAAAGGAAGGTTTGGAAGAAACTAAGGATTAATCTAAAGATTATCGACCTAATATTTCCTATCATGCACTTTTAGGCATTATTACTCTTTAAACTATTAATTTTGTGAGTTTCCTGAAGAAATAGAAGGTGACTAGAATAATTGACTATGAGAGTACACATAACTTAATCAATAGTAAGTTGGTTACTCATTTAAACTATTTCATTTACCCAACTCCAAAATTTTAGGCCATGATTGTAGATGGTGTTATAGCCAACTATTATATAAAATGTCATAGCATTAAACTTACTATGGGAGACTACTTGCTAGATTCCCCCATGTTTACTATTCCCATGGGAGGAGATGACATTATTTTTGGACTGAAATGGCTCACTAATTTAGGTGATATTGATATTAATTTATAGCAATTATTCATGATATTCCATTCAAAATTTAGTACCTTTTAACTATGTGGATTATGGACTAAATATCCATAACTGGTTAGTTCTCATAAAATAACGCAGATTCTAAGAAAATGTGCATAAGGACTTTTGGCATAATTATTTTCCATAGAGGTTAAACTAACCAAAGAGTCTACACATACTAATTTTCAAAGGGTATTGGATGACCATTCTATTATTTTTGGTGACATGTCAAAAGGACTTCCTCCAAGTTGTGCACATTATCATTCCATCAAGCTCATTTTATGAAGTACACTACCCAACATCAAACCCTATAGGTATCAATATGCTAAGAAGAGTGAAATTGGAAATATGGTATATGAGATGTTGGTGGTATGAGTCATCTAAAAAAATAAAAGTGAGTATTCCTCCCTAATTGTCATGGTGAAAAATAAGGATGACCATTGGAGGATGTTCCCAAACTATAGAGAACTTAATAAGTACTCCATCAAATATAAGTTTCATATTCTAGTAATTGGTGATTTACTAGAAGAATTGCATGGTATACTTTAATTTACCAAGTTAGACCTCTACTCTAAGTATCTTCAAATTTACATTCATGATGAGAAAATACCTAAAATATATTTCATAACTCATGAAGACCATTATGAATTTATGGTCATGTCTTTTGGCCTCATAAATAAACCATATACATTTCATAGTTTAATGAATACTTTTTTTAATTTTTTTTTGAAAAAGTTTGTATTATTATTTTTGATGATATCCTCATCTACAAAAAAAATTGGGAATACCATTTTAATATTGTGAAATAGGTACTTTTAGTTTTGTAACAACATCAACTTTATGCCAAACATTCCAAATGTGATTTTGGTGTACAAGAGGTGGAGTACTTAGGTCATATTATTTCACATCAAAAATTTGATCCTAAAAGAATATTTGAATTATCCCACATACATGTGAAATAGTAATTGTTATAATATATTTAGTATTTAAGTAAGTTTTGAGGCCCAATGAAGGCATCCATGAATATTATTATATTTAGCTTACTCAAAAGAGGTTTTCCCCTCGAAGTGGCCTGTGATCTAAAGGTTATTTTGAGTTGTTTCCAAAATTTTATTTTAGTGTTCATTTATTTAATGTATTTACCAAATTTATCTATAAAAATACTCACATCTGGTATCAGAGCAATTTCTTGGCCTACGAGTAGATTTTGGAGAATTCATTTTTTAGTAGTAGATTTCCAAAAACTGATCCATTTACAAATATATTTTTCCTTGCTTCTATTTTATACGTATTTATTGCATATTTAGATAAGGTTAAATACCCCTCCACTTAACTATGGGAATTACTCAATAAAAATCCCTAAAACTCATTTTGATTAGTACCATAGGAACCTCAAAGTTGTTAACCCATTGAGAGGACCTACTAATAAAAAGAGCAATGGCCCCATCCTGATTGAATAGTTTCTACCTGTGAGGTAAACTAAGAGCTGTCACTTTGAGGAAATATATGGTCATAAATATTCTAGAGAGTGGTACTCATTTATACAACATTGGTGGCTAGAGAGACTCCATAAAAACCTTAGGTAAATGAATAGACTTGGGGCCCATATCCACCGTAACAACTTTCAAATACCAATAATAGAGTGATAACATTTGAGAACAATTAGAAATTGCACACTTGCTGACATATGTTTGGTAAGAATAACCAAGTGGTAATTAGTTTATTTTTTTAAAAAAATCACCATATATCTCCCTATATAGTTCAACTGAATCTAAAAATTTCTTAGAACACCTGATATTCCATTTTCTACCTTTTCTTCCTTGAGGGTCTATATCCAAATTCCACTTCTATTAGCCAAAAATCTCAATTTTTGGATTTATTACATTTTCTCCATAACTTCTTTAGTTTTTGCCCTCTTGATTTCAAAATTCCCATAGTGTTCCTTTCCCTTTTTTGCTCCTTTGCTTCTCTTAGACAAATTTTTCCATTACAATTTTGAAATTACCCTTGTCTTCGTCAATCCTAATAAGGAGGTGCCAAAAATAATAAAAGTACATTTACCCCTTTTGATTGAGTCTAAATTAAAAAAATTTCTTACTGATCATGTCTTAAAATATGTTTTTTCTATACCTTTCTAAAAAAAACTAGTTAATTTAGCCACTTGTGTAGGCATAAATATCATGAAGGAAGAAATCACAACATTAAAAACCTAGGTCATTGAGTTAACTGATATGATGCATAGATGGAATCAATAGAATAGCCTTTTACTCAAAAAATTATAGAAGGATTCTTATTTACATAATAGTTTCTCTTATCGCCATACATCACATGGTCCCAAGATAGACTTTCCATAGTTTAATGTTATAGATCCTACAAGATGGATATATCGAGTTGATTAATTCTTCATCCTTCATCTTATTTATTCTATCAGTAAATTACAAAGTGCTTCCTTCCACTTGGAACAAGAAGAACTACAATTACCATTGGTATCTCAAGTTAAACGATGAACCCAAATGGAAAACCTTTGCATCCTTACTTCTAGGCAAGTTTTTTCCCTTTGCATTCAAGGATTTTATAGGATCTCTCACAAAACTCTTCTAGATAGGCACCATTCATGATTATCAAATAGAATTTTAGAAACTGGCTAATTAAATTGAAGGGTTATCAAATTACTTCCTCAAGACTTTTTTAATTAGTGGCCTCAAAGGGCCAATATTTTTGGAGGTGAAAATGTTTCATCCTAATAACATGATGGATGCCTTGGATCTAGCTAAGTTAGTAGAATATGAACTCTCAGCACAACGTCAACCTCCCACTTTACCAACCATATAGAACTAAGCAAACTAGTAGTTAGCCACAACCACATTGTTCAATCACCTTACTAAGTTAGAGATATGGGACCATAAGGAGAAAGGATTATGTTATAATTTTGATGAAAAATGGTTTAAGGTTCATAGGTGCATCACATAAAATCTTTAATTTCTATATGTGGAATCATCACCAGATTTTGATATATAGGAATTTTAGGATGCTCAAATAGAACAAATATTTTACGAGGACTCAATGGCTCAAGAGACTCAACCTAAGATATCTATATATGCACTAGAATATGTTACTAACCCTTAAGCCATGAAGGTCAATGAGTTATTTTTTAATATCCCTATCATAATCCTCATTGACTTTGGCAACACTCACAATTTCATCGATCCCCACATTGCTAAGCAATCAAACTACTTTATACACCCTTATTCTAGATTTGAAGTCATGATTGCTAATGGGTAACATTGCCATATAAAGGGAAGAGTCAAAATGTATGTATTGTGATAGATGATTGCACTCTTCACTCATATGTTTTTACCCTACCATTAGGTGGATGTGATGTGGTCTTAGGGGTGTAGTGGCTCTATATATTAGGACCTATTCTATGGGACTTATCTGATCTTGGGATGTAGTTCATAGATAGTGGCCATAAGCATAAATTAAAAGGGTTATTTCCTAGATCTAATCACATCGTTAGTTCCCATTCCAAGGAAAATATTCTAAATAAAGGCTCACATGGGATCATTACTCAACTACACTCCATCCAACTCTAGCTATCTACTACTACTAACTACCCTATGGATCTACAAGTTGTCTTAGACAAGATTTCAACCATTTTTATCGATATATTGACTTTTCCCCCTTCACACCCTAAAAATCATCACATCTTTCTCCTTCTAGGAAGCATCACACCCAACATCTGGCCATACTTCTATCCCCATCTACAAATACTAGGATTAAATAACTAGTGTGAGAACTCCTCAAGTCCATAGTTATTTACCCCAACACCAACACATACCAGGAACCTAGTGATTCTTGTCCATATAAAGGATGGGTTATGGTGATTCTACATTAACTTTTTTGGCCTTAACCACCTCATTATCAAAGATAAATTCCTAATTCTGGTCATCGATGAGCTTTTAGATGAGTTCCATGGGGCAAATGTTTTCTCTAAATTGGATCTTCTTTTAGTCTATCATTAGATCCACATGCATACTAATGATATTCTAAATATATCCTTTCATAGTCAAGATGGTGACTATGAATTATTGGTCATGCCATTTGGACTTACAAATTCCCCTTCAACATTTTAGGCACTAATGAATAAAATATTTTAGTGTTTCCTCTATCAATTTATTTTTTCTTTGATGATATTTTGATCTACAACTACACATGGGCTGAGCATCTCCAATATCTTGATAGGGAATTAAAACTTTAAGAAGATAATAAATTATGTACCAAGTAATTCAAATTTTCCTTTGGTTAAGAGGAAGTTAAATATCAAGGGCATAATGTTTTAGTTGATGGGGTCCACATGGATCCTAAAAAAAATAGTGCCATACAACATTGGCCTTGGCCACCAACCCTAAAGAGCCTTTGTGGCTTCTTAGGCATTATAAGATACTACTAAAAGTTCATTAAGGATTATAAAAATATCATGTATCCCTTGACTTAGTTATTGAATAAGGATGCACTCACATGGGATGTTACAATTGAGCAGACATTTTTGGCACTCAAATAGGCTATGTGAAGCACACTATTTTTTGGCCATGTCAGACTTCACCAAACTTTCACCATTGAAATTGATGCATGTGGAAATGGTCTAGGTGTTGTTCTTATCCAAGAGGATCTTCCAATTGATTTCACCAGAAAATCCCTTTCTCAACAAAATATGTCTTTGACTACATACAAAAAGTAAATGATGGCAATTTCACATTGTAGTACAAAAATGGTAGCTATACTTATTTGAGAATATTTTTTGCATCAAAACTGATCAGTAGAGTTTGAAATACTTCCTAAAATAATGGGTATCATCATTAACACAATATAAATGGGACAAAAACCTCATGGGATATTATTATGAGATCACTTATAATAAGGGTAAAGACAATGTCATGGTAAATGATCTCTCGTGCACATTCAAGGAACAAACTTCCCTTTCTACCATCTTCATGACCCTCAAAAATAGCTGGAATTTGTACACCAAGGATTTGAAAATATTCCCTCCTTACACCACCTCATTAAATAATTGACCACCAACCCCTCTGCAATACCACATTATTCATTGGATGGTGTTTCTTCATATTACAAGGGTCATTTGGTTCTTCTTAATAGCATATACCTTCCTCAGGCCAAATTATATGAAATCCATACTTCTCCCTCAATATGGCACTTGATATTTCTTAAAACATATAAGTAGTCATGTAAAAACTTCTTTTATAAGTGGATGAAATGGGAACTTAAATAAATGGAGTTTGAATGTGATACTACAAAGGTGAAACAACAATGATTCCTAGTTTGTTCAATCCCTTGCCCATTCTTACTAGGATCTAGATTGATATTTATATGTATTTTAATGATTAACTCCATAAATTTAGAGGAAAAATAGTGATCCTAGTTGTGATAGACCACCTCTCCAAATATAGTCATTTTTGTGCCCTCATCCATCCTTATACAACCTCTATGGTTATACAAATTTTCTTAGATCAAATATTCGATATTCATGGCATCCCTTATTCAATCGTATCCAATCGTGATGAAATTTTCACTAGCCATTTTTAGATGGATTTATTCTTATGCTAGGCACATAATAGAAGATGAACTCTAGGTATCACCTTGAAATAGATGGCTAGATATAAATTGTCAACAAATGCTTGGAAATATTCCTTCATTATTTTTCATCAAAACAAAAACAATAGTGGGCAAAGTGGCTCCCCCTCAAAAAATGGTGATACAATACCTATTACCACATTTCTACTAAAATGACTCCATATGAAGTAATTTATGGTCAATCACCCCCAGTACTTATCTCATATACCCCTTATAGTTCCCTAGTTCAGGAAGTTGACACTGCTCTCTGACATTGGGATCATATTCTCAACACCTTGGAAGGAAATGTCCATCTGACACATAATTTAATGAATTAGTAGGCTTATCAACACAACTTTAAGCACACATTTCAACTTGATGATATGATCTTTCTTCATTTACATCCATACAAATAATCATTCTTGAAACTAAAAGGGCATCATAAGCTTTCCCTGAAGTTTTATGGGTCATTTTATATTCTACAATAGATTGGGTATGTTGCTTACAATTTGGATATTTCATGTCTCCTATTTGAATGAAGTTCTTGAAACCATCATCAAATTGTAAACAATTTTACTAGAACCTGATAATGAAGGCTCAATCCTTCTTAAATGAGAAGCAGTCTTAGATAGGTGCACCCACAAACTTCACTCCTGCTAAATCATGAAATTATTAATCCATTAGTATGGCATGTAACCATAAGATGCCACATGTGAACCACTATTCTAAATTCAAAAATAATTCCCACATTTGAAGCTTTGAGGATAAAGCTTTTTCTAAATGGGAGGGGATGTTAGGAACCTATGTCCTACCCTTCTCATTACATTATTAGTGTATTAGTCACTATGGACTCATATTCTTTGTAATTAATCCCTTTATCATATTTTAATTATCCCACATACATGGGAAGTAGTAGTTGTTAGAATATATTTAGTATTTAAGTAAGAGTTGAGGCCCAATGAAGGCATCCATGAATATTATTATATTGAGCTTGCTCATAGGAGGTTTACCCCTTGAAGTGGCCTATGATATAAAGGTTATTGTGAATTATTTCCATAATTTATTTAATTATTCATTTATTTATGTAGTTCATAAATTTATATAGAATAATCCTCACACAAGAACCTTCAAGGATTTATGGGGCTAACTGGTTACTATCATAGGTTTGTCAAAAATTATGGTAGCATTATAGCCCCACTCAACTCTTTGTTAAATAAATACTCCTGTTAGTATATTGACTCATCTACTAAGACATTTAAAAATTTGAAAATGGCTATGTTCACAACTCTTATTTTGGCTACTCCTAATTTTTCAAAAACTTTTGTTGTGTAGTGTGACATATCAGGATATGGGATGGGGGATGTACTCATGTAAGAAGGTAAACCAATGGAATTTGAAAGTTACCAACTGAAGGGAAAAAATAGGATCAAACCAATCCATGAGAAAAATATGATGGTTACTCTACATGTTATGAAATAGTGGAGACCTTATCTAATG